>JAKLLW010000423.1:0-34489 GCA_022814695.1 Neocatenulostroma microsporum
CAAGTGGCATTGTCGTATGTCGCCCATTTGTCGTTGTGGCAAGGTGCAGCTAGCGGGACCGTGGCTACAAGTCTGCCGCCAATGGTACTGTTGAAAGCATCCCACTCCGCTGCGGTAGGCCAACAGTCGTCGCCTGGATAGTATCGGCATGTCGAGTTGATGTCGCGTGCTCCAAGGAGGGATTGGGCTGATATGAGGGGAGACAGCAGACTCGTGGCTACTATGGAACGCAACATGGCGATGAGCAGGGAGTGCAAACTCTGTTGCAGACTTCCGAGCTCTTGAATGATGGCTGTAACATGGGAGGTAGAGATGAGAGAAGAGAGAATGGATGTAGGCAAAAATGTTGCGACGATCTCACCTATTTTTCCGTCGGATTACCTGCAGCAGTGCGGCTCAGCAACCCAGCTTTTGGTCTGCCTTGGCCGGAGGATCTACTCATCAAGACGATACAGGTTGAGCACTAGGAGAACGAAGGAAGCCGTGATGCAGGAACGACTCCTCGTGCTGGCGGTGCTGCTGCAGCGCGTGCCTCGGTGCGATCTAGCTGTGCTGCTAGCAAGGATCAGCTGCTCCCCCCATGAGGCCCGGCACCACTGGCGCTGAACCTTATAGTCTTCCGTCTTCCGTCTGTCCCGATCGCTGGCCATCGAACTCTTAAACGTGCCTCCACACAGCGACGACAGCCGCCAGCTTCTCAAAAGTCTGGCTAACACAATGGCGCTCGTGGGCCACCGGTCTTGGAGTTGCTGGATGTCACGTCAGCCGAGAAGAAGCGAAAGAGAAGCCCGCTATCATGCAGTGCGCTACTGCACCTGCACAGTGGCACATTGTGCAGTGTTACCCTAAGTCAGATGATAGGTCAATGATCGACCCAAACGTGAGGGCAATACCTCCGTTTCTCAGTGGCCAGTATCCGTGAGCTATCCCGATGCCAATGCTCAAGCCACCTTTGCAGGTGCTCCCGCGCAGCCTACGAAGTCACCGCTGCCCTAGGAGGTAACCATGTCTGCACCTGAAATCAGTTGTCCGTCGCGGGACACTTGGTGGCTCAGCAATGATTGACCCCTCGATTTCCGTAGAACAGATACCTACTACAACAATATGCAGGTTATACAGTAGTGGCGGGAAAACTAGATACATAGCCGGAAATTGGGAACAACAAACCTAGAATCCTCCGGGAGCAAAGGCGCCCCAGGACGCGGAGAAACTGCGTTGGAATGCGGGCATAATAGACATACCACTGACTCGGCCAACCTGCTTACTGCATCCTTCGTTCTAAGTATACAAGGCGATTGTCCAACCAAAGGAAGAGGGAGATGCTGCGTGATTGTTTACTCCTTAAGGACAGACTGTCCTCCTCGCTTCAAGCTTGCAAGACAGCTCTTTCACAGCGACGACATGCCTGGACACCCTCGTCTCACTATTGGTTGGGTGTACAACCTCAAGACCGCACCAGAATCGACGGACGCAGGCAGAATCGTTGCAATCGCCTCGACGTTCTCCGCGATCGCTCTCCTCTCGGTCGCCATCCGCTTTGTCCAGAGATGGAAGGTCCTTAAGACGATCGGAGCCGACGACTTTGCAGCAGCAGCTAGCGCTCTTCTTGGCCTTGGATACAGTGCTGTTGCCACATACCAGACACGCTGGGGTTTGGGCTTGAACGTTCACGACTTTCCGCTCGTCAACGCCATACCGTTTAGCAGGACCCAATACGCTGCGGGCCCAATCTATTGTCTGGCTATCCTGGGCTTCAAGATCTCGTTGTTGACATCTTACCTGCGACTGGCCGGCTTCAACCAGACATACCGATATATTCTCTATGCGGTGCTGGCGTTGGTTGTTGCGAATCAGCTCATCTATACGTTCCTGCTGTCATTCCCGTGTACGCCGATCGCTAAACAATGGGATCCGACGCTGCAAGGCTCGTGTATCAATCAGCTGGCATCGTATTTCGGTAAGCAGCAAGAGGACTGCTGGCACATCTCTGTGGGCTCTGCGCTGACAATCGCTGTAGGCCTGGGAGGTTCGAGTCTCGGATTTGATATCTTAATCATCGTCCTGCCGTTCCCGATTCTCCGACGCCTGCAGCTTGACATCGGGAAGAAGGTCGCGCTCGGCTGCTTGTTTGCCCTGGGCTTCTTCGTGAGCATCATACAGATAATCCGCATGAGAACCATCGCCAAGCTCATACACTACACCGACTCCGAAGCCATCATCCTCTGGTCCATCATCGAGATCAACCTTGGAGTCTTCGTCAGCTGTGTGCCTTCTTTTGCACCTCTGCTGAAGAAGTTCGGAGAAAGGATGAGCTCAGGTCATCGTTCGTCCCGAACACCCGGGGGTTGCAAACGACAGCAAGGGAACACGCCCAATGGCGGCACGATCGGGAGTACTACAATGCGCAGCAAACGTCACGGCAAGAGCAACACGATGGTCTCGGCCAGAGAGGAAGAGGAGAGTGTCGGTCCCGACGGTGATGAGGTAGAGTTGTGGACGGCTAAGTCTGCGTGGCCGTCGGAAGCACATATTTGGAGCAGCAATACTGCGCATCCGAGTCTGGAATCTCATGCTGTTACGCCGCCATCGGGCGATGATGAGATAAGCCAGGATCGTATCTTAGACCATCGGAGGAGCTACGATCCAAAGCAGAATGAAATTATGGTAGTGAGCGAGATCCATGTACGTCGAGATGACGAGGATGGATGATAACGAAGTTGGTCGACTAACCGACTTTCTCCCGACGTACCGCAATGAAGGTGGAGCTGCTAGCGTACGTCAAGACGCAACATCGAGGTCCTTCGCTGCCAAGGTGACTTCGACGTTCTTTGCCGGTCTGGAGATCTAGCAGTGGATGGTCGCCTCACGATTCCCGAGGATTGTTCAGCGTTGAAAGCTTTGCGCGGTAAAAGAGAGGAAGCCCCAGCAGCTTTGGCATGTCGAATAGGTGTCGGCAGGAGTGTACGACATTGAACGGAGTATCTCCTTCCACGGTGTGGATAGTTCGAACACATTGGAGGGAGGTGCGATCCTGGACAGCCGGAAAGGCTCATCGGACATCTTCTCCTCCATTGCCCCTTCCTCATACACAGCTTGCCTGCTTTACACCTACCGCAACAAGGCTTCGAAGCTATGTTCTCATCCATCGCTACTCAGTCAGTCGTTCAAGACAAGGCATCCTTACTCGGCGGCAGCGGCCGGCAAGAAGACTTCCCAGACTGGTGCGCCAGACTCCGCTATGGACGGCTCGCACAACACCTCGAAGCCCCTATTAGCACCAAGAGCACAGACATCCTACGGAACCATTACTCCGGCTCCTGCGAACAAGTCCAATGGCCATCCCCATCCTTCCAGCGACCATGACCTGCCGGACGTAGCCACGCTTGGCGCCAACAAATTCGACGAGGCATCTCCACTCATGCCGGAGACGTTCTACAAAGTGTGAGCAAGCCCAGTAACAACTGAGCTTACACACTGACCGCCCGCTCCTAGGATAGGGCTCAAGCCGCTTCAGCCGGAGGACTACACAACCCACCTCGCTGATCTCGAAGCGGGCAAAGGAATGTACCACGACATTCGGACCTCTGCTAAAACGGCGGCTTGCAAATACATATGGGTTTAGATAGGCGTCTACTTCGCATTGTTCGGTCAGGTGCTGCTGTCGGCCATGTTCATCATCTTTGGAGCCTTCCGTGAAGAGTGAGTGACCTTGCCTTTTGCCCTGTAGACTGCAAAGTTGACTGACCGCATCCATCTGACAGTGTCCACATACCGATCGCTATCCTGGGCGCTATCAGTGTAAGCATTGCTGGCTGCCTTGCGCTTATTAAGGGCCAGGGCCTACCGATGCGGCTCCGCATGATACGTCGCCGATCCTCACATGTGCAAGTAACTCTGCTGATCTCTGGCGCATAGGAGCGCGACGCTCTCTGGGAAGTCCAATACGAGACCGAAGAGCTGCACTGGCAGATGGCCGCTGGTAAGCCCGTCATGTTTGCCGACCTTAAGCGGGTCTGGGAGCATTACATGCAGGCCAAGAGGGATGCGTGTTTGAACCATCCGGGTACTTGGTAAGCATTCACCCGTCCGAAAGAGGCCGGCGAAATGGTACTGATGTCTGAGGCGTAGGAACTCATCAACGTCCGGCACGACGCAGGCGATGGGATCCCCGAATCACATGGTACCGGGCTCCAACCATCTGGCAGCTTTTGGAAGCGGTGCTGGTCACGGTATGGATGTTGAAGCGACGCAGCAAGATGCAGTCGGTGTAGAGTTCTGAGGATGGCAACATGTGGTGGACCCATGGGCGTTCGCGAGAGTGATGGTGGCACAATGGCCCAAATCCTGTGGATAATACTCCGGCATATCCTGTACTAACCCTCCCTGTGCGCCTACATAAAGCCCTTGTAGCTCAAGTATTCCTCTGTCGTTTCGAGAAAACGCCATGTTTTTGCATAAGGGGACCCTGCGTCGCTTCCTTTTACAACCGTGCGATGCCACGGAGCTAGTAGATAGACTAGATGAAAGCAATTAGCCAGCGGCAAGTGAATGACAGTGCCAGAAAGACGCTGCGCTCGTGCACGCGCAGTGCTTTCTTAAGACGGTTTAGTCGCTTGACATCCTACTGCAATTAGTGCCGTAACCTTGAAGAGACGTCCTTCGAAGTAAGTACTGGTATACTATAGACGACGACACCCTCGATATCGCTGCTGCCGCCGCCGCCGTCACGATCGGTATTGCGGTATGAACCACCGTTACGCTCGTACTCCTTATAGCAGTAGATCCATCGAACGACGACTCCGATTGCGATTGGCGTAAGGCTCAACGACGCTGGCGCCGCCGCAATCGCAACTGCGAGCCACCGCGTACATACCGGCGTAAAGAGTTTGATTTAGAGGCATAGCCGGATCAGAACTGCAGTAGTGACTTCCGCTTTAAGAACGCAGAGATCCGGCTGTTGGCCGAGTTGTTTGAGCTGGATAAGCTGGAGTTTCCACATTCCACAAGGAGTTCCCTGTAATGGAGTTACTGCGTTGTGTGTAGTGCTACGACGGCTAGCATTATCAGGCCGCCAGCGGGATCTGTGTAATGAATTCGGTCGCAATCCGAGCTGGTTGAGCCACGTATTCAATACCACGCTGCTGTATCTAATGCGCCGGTATAAGCAGCGCCTCTTCTGGGACCACGAACGATTGAATCCGGCGTATGATACTTACGCAAGATGGCTGAGGTTCAACGCAGAAGATCTGGATGAAGTCACCGCTGTTGCACATGCGTACTCCCCTATCTCGGAAGCAAGTGCCGCATTGCAGCAGCGAAACGCCAAGCTATGCCAAGAGGGGCATAGGGTGTGACCTTCCACGCGTCAGCAATCGCAATCTTTCAAATATCGGCCAGCCTTGCAAACATGGGGGCGGCGAGGGCTTTTGATTGCCCGTGCGGGAGAAAAGGTAGGAGGCGGGGCTGATTCTTTTGCTGTTTTCTTTCTGCATCTATCACGCATCTGAGACTGTCACTGTTGGGGTTTATGTGAAGGACTTGGTGGGAGATCTTCGCGCATTGGAGACGCGATAAGATGACGGCATGAGCAGCATGGGGTGTTTGGGAAGAATTGTGAAGAATGGCAAGGCAATGGAAGCGTATCGGTAGCGTGGTGGCCACCCTGCTGGTGTTCCTGATTGTGCTTTCGAGCTATAGCTATGTCCGGCCTGATGGAAGGCTACGGGAAACGCTGGCACTTACAGATGAGGATCACGAGCAGACCGAACCTTATCGCTCCCAGGAGGAACAGCAGACTGAAAAGCAAGCGGAAGCGCACGTGGTAGAGCCTGCATATGAGCCGCCACCTTTACCGCAAAGACCACAACACGGCAATGGGGAGCCCGACTTGCCAACTCCGGACGACCAGAAAGATGCGCCGGCCTCGATAAACAACGAAGAGTTTCCACCCTTTCGGAAGCCCTCCCTCGAAGAAGCACCCTCTCCTGCTACTCCGGCCACGACAGCATCCCCAACTTCCACAGCACCGCCAAGCAAAGCCATCGTCATGGGCAAGCTGAGCACAGAAGACACCGACTGGGTCTCCTCCGAACTCTCAGACTGGCAATCCCACATCTACGCTGTCGACCTCCCACTGAACGCCACATCCCCCACCGGCCTAAAAACCAAAATGAACAAAGCCCGCGAAGCAATGCCCTACCTCACCTACATCACTTCAAACTACGGCCCCAAAATGCCAGACATTATGGTCTTCCTCCACGCCCATAGGATGGGCTATCCAGCAGCCTGGCACAACGACGCCAAGAACCATGATGCCGTTCAAATGCTGCGGAGTCTAAAGCTAGACACTGTAAAAAACAGAGGCTACGTCAACTTGCGATGTCTCGCTACCCCAGGCTGCCCGGACGAGATACGCCCCTGGCGCTCCCCTTCTGATCCCACGAAACTTCCAGAGCAGATATACCCGTTTGTTTACGCAGAGTTTTTTAATAGATCGATGCTGCAAGCGAAACGGGAGATTGAGGTTGTGGCTACGCCTTGTTGTGCGCAGTTTGCTGTTTCTCGGGAGCAGGTTCTGAAGAAGCCGAAGGGGGAGTATGAGAGGTATTTGCGGTATTTGGAGGAGACGGAGTATAGTGATGATGATATTGGGAGGGTGTTGGAGTATATGTGGCATATTATTTTTGGGAGGGAGGCGGTGCATTGCGATGATACGAAGACGTGTTGGTGCGAAGTGTACGGGCGGTGTGGACGGAAAGGGTGGGGTGGGAAAGGGAGTGGAGGTAGAGTTGGTGGGTGGTGAGTGTTGGGTTAGGGAAGTGCACTGGAGGTATTTTACGAATGCCTTGGGAAGGGATTGAAGACATGCCGACCGACGATGCTTGGACAGTCTTGGATGGACTTTTGAAGAGTACCGGGAGATGTAAGAACTCGGGCGGCAGGCTGCTTTGGCCAAAGCTTACAGCATTGGACTCTTGGAGTACACAGGGAGCTCCGAAGTTGGACGTTTTCACCACTGATAGCGATGGATTGGCCACGATTTTGGTAATCGTTGACGGCAAAGAAGACTGCCGGATGGAAGCGCGCTGCGCAGAGCGCGGCAATCGCTCGGTCATTAACGTGCCAGCGCTATCAAGACAGACCGGCAGGGCAATGGTCTTACCGCAGTGATAGAAGCTAGATGATAGAGAAGCTATTACGATAGATTGTTGACGCGTCTCGGGTATGAAGATAGTAACAGACATCTCTGGTGATGGTGATGGTGATGCCGGTGGTCGCAGCGGAGCTCGTCCGTGTTGCGGCAGTATTGTTCTTACTGCTCCCGGCTTGCTGGTATCACCTTCTGATCATACCGCACGTACAAAGCCCCGTATCGCCATTAAATACGAACTGTCCCCTCGGTTCTTTTGTGTATTCTTGCGAGTCTCGGATTTGAAGTACAGCCGTGTGCCGGTCTTAGGTCGTCAGCGGTTCCGTCCGATTCCTGTCGGCTGACTGTTCGCATCCCTTCCTGATCACTGTCCGTACCGCACTCATTGCAATAGGTCGGTCTCCGATGTGTGTGGGTGTATGGGAAGAGTTTCATGCCGATCGGTGTGCGGGCCCAGATCAGGCTTTGTGGCTTTCACATGCACCTCTGACGTCGCGGCGACCCCTCGACTGCGCCTCGATTCTCGAAACAAACACAACATAAACCCAGTTTATATATACACTTACGCCGCGTCAAGCTCGCGTTGCAAGCACACGATGACTACTATTGGAACCGTCGAGTAGGTGTTGCTTCCCATATATTCTGCTCTCCTCTACCCTCGCTCCCTCGACCGACCCTACAATCTTCCAACCGAACCTTCAGTAGGACAGCAAGAGCCTAAGTGTTGGCACACTGCAAGAGCCTGCATACATATGTACGATGGCTCCCAAAGGCAGCAACGAGAAAGAGCAGGCAGAAGGCCAAGCAGCAGGCAGCGCAGCAAAGCAAATGATGGTCCAACAGGCCGGAGCAGCAGCAGCGAGCGAAGACAAAGACAAGTCTGCCTCTGAGCGGAAACACATGGGCCACGACGTCCCTACCGCTGGAGAAAGTACCCACGATACACAACAACAACATGAAGACGACGTCCCTCCCCCCGCCTATGGAGAACACTACGGCACTGTCTCCAACGACCAAGACGGCTTTGGCAGCAAAGCCTCCGTCTCAGACGACGGCCGAGTCAACATCCGCATAAATCAGACCAATAAGAAACTCTCCAACCTTCTCGTCCCAGCTTTACGGCACCAACAAGATATCTCGGAGAAAGAACATGCGCCGCCTGCGCCCTACATCCCTGAATCCCTTGGCGGAGATGGACGGGAACTTCCTCCCCCGCCTATGAATGTTGTTATACATGTTGTGGGATCGAGAGGAGATGTGCAGCCGTTTGTGGCTTTGGGGAAGGTTTTGCAGGAGACGTATGGTCATCGGGTGAGGCTTGCTACACACCCTGTTTTTGGAGATTTTGTGAGGGAGAATGGGCTGGAATTTTTCAGTATCGGGGGCGATCCCTCAGCCCTAATGGCGTTTATGGTCAAAAACCCAGGCCTCATGCCCGGTTTTGACACGCTTCGCTCTGGCGACGTAGGCAAACGAAGGAAGGAGGTAGCAGAATACATCAAAGGCTGCTGGCGCTCTTGCTTCGAAGCAGGCGACGGTTTGGGCCCAGAAGCTACAGACGAAACCATCGAAGACTGGACTGCCCGGAACCCTCAAGCTGCCTCCTCTGGAGAAGATGCGCGAAGCAGCAAACCCTTCGTAGCAGACTGCATCATCGCCAACCCTCCCTCCTTCGCCCACGTCCATTGCGCGGAAAAGCTGGGCATACCACTCCACATCATGTTCACCATGCCCTACTCCCCCACCCAAGCTTTCCCTCACCCGCTGGCAAACATCCAGTCCTCGAACGCAGACCCGCATTTGACGAATTACATGAGCTACGCTCTCATCGATATGCTTACCTGGCAAGGCTTGGGCGACGTAATCAATACTTTCCGCCGGAAATCTCTGGGGCTGGAACCGATAAGTTTGATGTGGGCGCCGGGGATGCTGCAGAGGTTGAGGATCCCGCATACGTATTGTTGGAGCCCTGCTTTGATTCCGAAACCCAAGGATTGGGGACAGCATATCTCTATCTCTGGTTTCTACTTCCTGAACTTGGCGTCGAACTACACTCCTGATCCAGATCTCAAGGAATTTTTGGATGCCGGGCCGCCGCCAGTGTATATCGGTTTCGGCTCCATCGTCCTCGATGACCCCAACGCTATGACCAAGATGCTCTTCGATGCTGTGCGCATCACTGGCCAAAGAGCGCTAGTGAGTAAAGGCTGGGGCGGTATGGGCGCCGACGAGCTCGGAAAACCAGACAACGTTTTCATGCTGGGTAACGTGCCGCACGACTGGCTGTTCACACACGTCTCCTGCGTTGTGCATCACGGAGGCGCTGGGACGACTGCAGCGGGTATCACCGCCGGCAAACCTACAGTCATCGTCCCCTTTTTCGGCGACCAGCCATTCTGGGGTGCCATGGTTGCGAGAGCTGGTGCTGGACCGGAGCCTATACCGCATAAGCAATTGACGGCGGAGAAGTTGGCGGAAGCGATACAGACTGCTCTCAAGCCCGAGTCAAAGCAAAAGGCTCAGGAGCTCGCGGCCTCAATCGCCACGGAAAAGGGCAGCCAGCTCGGCGCGCAATCCTTCCATCAACATCTCGATGTCGACACGTTGCGGTGTAACCTCTCCCCTCACCGCGCCGCGGCTTGGCGGCTGAAGAGGACGAGTGTGAGGTTGAGTGCTATGGCTGCTTGTACTTTGGCGAACGAGGGGTTGTTGGATTTCAATGAGTTGAAGCTTTTTAGGCCAAGGGAGTATGAGACTGATGATGGGCCTTGGGATCCTATAAGTGGAGGGGCTACGGCGTTGGTGGGAACGATGAGTACGATGATGATGGGGGTGGCGGATATGCCGGTTGATACTTTGAGGGCGTTGAAGATTCATCCTGATGCGCAGAAAGCTAAGAAGCAGAAGGCAGCAGATGGCGGGGATGGGAGTGGGAGTGGGAGTGAGGGGACCAAGACACCGAAGGAGGGTGAGAGTACTGATGAGAAGAGCAGTATTGCGCGGAGCGGCTCGGATGCGGCTGTGATGAGTCCTGGCGAAAGCACGCCTGCGACTAGTAGGTCGAACTCCACGTTCAACTTCCAAGAGAGTCTAGCGAAGATGCAAGGCTCGCCTGGACCAGCTAGCCCTCTATCCCAAGGCTCAGGCGCACGCGGCAGCATCCCCGGCTCAATGGCCGACGCCCTCCGCGGCCAACTAGCCAGTGCTCAACGCCCTCGCTCCCGCTCCGGTAGTCGCCCACGCTCCACTTCAGGCCCCGGCGGCAACAAGAACAACCCCACTGCCTCCGGCGACTCGCCCATGGACACCGCAATGGGCACTGGAAAAGGCATCAAGAAAATCGTCGGCGCCGGTTTCTCCTCTCCTATGGATTTCACCCTCGGCCTCGCCCAAGGCTTCCACAACGCGCCGAAACTCTACGGCGACGATACCGTGCGACAGAAAGAGAAAGTCACGGATTTCAAGTCTGGGCTTCGGGCTGCTACTAAGGAGTTTGGGTTTGGGATGTACGACGGGATAACCGGGCTGGTGACGCAACCCATGCGAGGGGCAGCGAAGGAAGGGCCAGCGGGGTTTATAAAGGGGATAGGGAAGGGGATTGGGGGGATTGCGCTCAAGCCTGGGGCGGCGATATTTGGGATTCCGGGGTATACTATGAAGGGGGTTTATAAGGAGATGCAAAAGATGTATGGGAGTAGTGTGCAGAATTATATTATTGCGGCGAGGACGGCGCAGGGGTTTGATGAGTGGCAGGCCTCTTCCGCAGAAGAGCGGGCCGATGTCGTCAGGAGGTGGAAATCGATGCAGAAAGACATCAAAAAGAAGAAGAACCCGGACGAAATGGTGCGCGATATACTGGAAGAACAGCGCAAGAAGAAGGCGGAGTTGTTGGGGAGGTTGAAGCCGAGGAGTAGGGCGGGGAGTTGTGGTAGTGGGAGGGGGAAGAGGGGGAGTAGGGATGGGAGTCCTGCGGTTGCGTCTACGGGTGCACAGACGGCTAGTAGACGGGAAGCGGATGATGAGGATTTGAAGGAAGCGATCAGGCTGTCGGTGAAAGAGACTTCGAGGGGCAATAAGGATGACGATGAAGCCATTGAGAAGGCTATACAGGCCAGTATGACTGAGCTACAGCGGCAACGGAACATGCGAGCGGAGCGTGAGGGGGAGCGGCATCAGGTGGCGATGACTGATAATGAAGCCCAAGGTGGCGTCGAAGATCAGCCAGATCCACTGCATGATGAAGAGCTCGAGCGGGCGCTGGCGCAAAGTCTCAAAGAACAGCGCAAGCAACGCAGTAGCGACAGCGAATGGGACAACTCCCCCGATACCGAGGAAGACGAAGAATACCAGCGTGCCATCAAGGAAAGCCAAAGCCAACAGCATTCCTCCTCTGCTGATGCTCCTGACCCAGAAGAGCAATTGCCTGCCTACGATAGCGGGCACGTAGCCGGAACCACTCAACAAGAATTCGCCTCGACGGGTGGGAATGAGAAAAGCCAGCAAGAGAAAAGTGAGGAAGATACTGTGATGGAGTATGTGAAGAAGCAGTCTTTGCTTGAGGAGGAGCATAAGAGGCAAGCTGCTTCTGGCAAGGGCAAAGCTCCTGCAGCGCCTGCGGCGGACAATGATGCCGATGATGAGGAGTTGCAGAGGGCTTTGAAGGCTAGTATGCAGAGGGGTGGGCAGCGGGGGGAGGCTTCTGGGTCATGATTAAAGGCATTTATGGGGATTGGTGTGACGGCTGTTAAGCCTTGACCTATTGACGGACTTGTTACGGCATCCGCCGGCATGAACACATTCGGTTGACAGAGTATAGTGTTTCGAGATACCCATCAGCATTAGCATCACGAAGTTAGATGATTACTGACGTTTGCCTGCTCGAGGCCGAAGGGGTCGATTGCGTTCCGACATCGTGACTGAAGTGAGTGTCTCCAGTGGAATGGAACGATCGCCTCGTCAGGGAGCTTCCTATCTTTCTTCTTGCAAACCCCTCACGTACGTTCCTCTTTCTCACCTTGCCACGCTTGTGAACTTCACAAGGCTGCCGAACATTGTTCCTCGGGCAAGTCATCCCGAAGGAGCTTGCGCCGGGCGATCACTTGCATGAGACACCATGCTTCCCCGAGCCTGCTTTATTACTCGTGTGCGGCTGCTCCGGGACGGCATCCTTCTCGTAAAGCTCGTGGCTTGCTGGAGGCGACTGCGTGTCAAGATGATCAATCATCGTCATTGACTGTGGTCTGCGATTTGATTGCTGTTGTCTCATCAGTAGTAGTCGTTTTAAAAGACTCTTGGCTCACCTCCTACAGCTGTGAGCTTTTCGAAACACTTGATTGGATACCCGGTACCATCGGCGACGGCGTCAGCGCATCGGCTCGCTACCTGGTGGGTTCACGCTTGCGCGGATCTGACAAAGACGTGCTGCCCGAATTGGGACGGATGGCTGCATTCTTTGTGATCCAGGGCCAGCCTCGTAGTCTTAAGAAGGTACAAAACATCAAATAGAACAACAAAAACGTTTGTGTGAAACGTTCATACGCCCTGGGCTGGCCTTGATGTTGTCGTGAACGTTACCGGGCAGCCAATTGGGGCATGGCGCTGGAGTTTAAATGCCTTCCTCCACCAAGCCACTCGGTCGGATCGCCCTAGCTGCATGATGTTCCTCGACATGCGTGACCCTTCGTGTTTCCCGCATCCTGTCAATGTTCCTGTGCTCTCTTCCTCCCACCTGGGACGTTCAGCTCCGAGACCTGCCTTTGAGACGGTCTCTCTTCTTATGATGTCTTTGGAGTAGTGACTCGGGGGTGTGAGGTATTGCTAGCAAACATTCCTACGCTGGTGAGTCCCCGGCACGTCATGCTGTATCGGCTGCGTACCATGCTCATTGTTCGGACTCAGCTTTGTGTCATACGCCGAAGCAAGCATATGGCTTCTTTGACAGAACCAGTGTCAGTCCGTACGAGCAGCATTCCCTAACACAACAACAAACACATCGCATCATGGCAGTGTCGACGATACCGAGTGGTGGCATTACGCTGCATGGAGCAGGCGATGGCACGGAGAAGGCAAAGGCGGGCTCAGTTGGTGCTGTGATGCTTAAGCTGAGCAGTGGCATGGTGCAGGATATGAAGAAGGCTTCTCAGGCCAAGGAAGGGCTGCAATTCGTAGCTGGCAACACACCGAAGCTACGCATTGGTGGCCGAACGATCGACCTGTCGCTCTCGCCGGAAGCCTTTCGGAATGAGCTGTATGCGTCGACTGTTTCCGGGTCGCTCGCAGACCTCGCCTTCGCCGGCGTCATCAGCCATCGTGCCTCGCTGAAGCAGCGGGAGCGGAAGTCGGAAGAGCAGGGTGGAGGCACAGAAGAGGCACTGGCGGCACTCAAGAGCAGCCTGGCGTCTTTCGAGCAAGAGAAGCAGGCCAACCAGGCCAACATCAGCGGTGCTTTGTTGCCGGTGCCGAGGAGTCGATTCGATGCGGCGACGAAGAAGCACAGGCGTATGCTGTCCGGCGGGGCCACACCAGACGTAGGTTCACCTCATCAGGGGCGGGCACCGACGTCTGCCTTCACCAATGAAGCCGAAGTGAAGCTGCAAGCAATGAAGACGCCGGTGATTCATCTCCTCGCCATGAAGCCTGCCACGACAGATGATATTGCCTCCACAACGCACGTGCCAAAGGAAGATGTGACTAGCATACTTCAGAAGATAGCAAGGCAGGTCGACGGAAAGTGGCAGCTTGGAGATAGAGCGTATAAGGACCTGGACGTCTGGACGTTTGGATACCCGTCAAAGGAAGATCGTCAATCGGCTATTGACAACGCAATAAGAGCATACGATAGACTGAGAATAGGAAAGGAAGAGAAGATCTGGCAGAACCTGCTGCCAAAAGAGGAAAGAGGGAAAGGCAAGATCTTGTCGAGGCTTCACTCAGGTGGTCAAGTGAATCGAGGGTTGACACCGAGCTTTGGTCAAAGTCCAATACCAAACGGCGACGCGGCAGGCGACAGCAAGGCCGCAAGTGCTGCAGATACACCTCGCGTTGGTGCTTCGACTCCTCGACCAAACAGTTCCAAGGGCGACGTGATGAAGCGATTACTGTCAAAAGACCCGAAGAAGGCGCGTGCGGCGCAGGAGGAAAAGGAGAGGAAACGAAAGGAAAGAGAAGCGGCTCGGGATGCTGCACCTTCGGATCGGGAAGGTGCGCGGGCTGCCAAGAAACAAACGACGACCAAGTCGAACCCGAAGATCAAGTCTGCCGAGATCGTGCACAGTTCAGAAGATGAAAGCGGGGAGGAGGGCGAAGTGAAGGAAAGCATCTCCCGGGTAGATTCGAAGATCAGTCCGGAGAAGCCGAAGCCCTCAGCAGCTGGACCGAAGTCGAAACTCACAGCGGCGTCAGCCTCGCCGGACAGCAGCGACGGTCCGAATCAGCCGAAGAAGGCAACGGAAGGCTCGAAAAAGAGGACAGCTGCCGACCCTGCCAAGTCCATTGCATCGCTGGCAAGCAAGACACCAAAACCAAACAGCGCTGGAAAAGCCACGCCACGCACTACGAACGGCTTGTCAGCGCCAGCATCGCAGCACAAGAGTCAGCGGAGTCCGCAGAAGCCTGACAGCAAACCGAACGTTCCTTCGCCGCTTGGCGCAGCAAGACCACGTCTTGCTTCCGACGTGTCCGATCGGAGTGCTATCGGTGTACAGAAGCCGAGGCCAGGCGCGGCTACACCTCAAGGATCGGTCCTCAGCAACGGGACCCGCAAGCGGCAGGATACCGTCACCAGCACTGCCTCCAGCAACTCGTCGGCATCGGATAAGAAGTCAAACGAGGATATGGCGCCCAGGAAAGCGCGCAAGCCCGTGGCCAACAGCACCAGTACGGCCAAAGTGAATGGCGCTCCTCAAAAGCTCGAGAATGGCGTCAAACGCAAGTCAGAAGATGCTGCTGCCGAAGAGCAAGCCACCAAGCATCGCAAGACGGAGTCTGCCTCATCCCAGTCCCAGAAGCCCCAAGTAAGCTCCAGTACAACAGCGCAAAGTACAGCCCGTACCTCGCCCGAAATCGCCTTCGACAGCGGAAGCAGCGATAGTGCGCCCTCCATACTCGACTCAATCAGCTACAGGCAAGGCGTGAACATTGCTGAGCTGTTCAACAATTATTACCCTCGTTACGCTGCGGAGTACGATAAGCTAGCGGCGAAGGAGGCCAAGGGGGAGGAGGTCACCAAGGACGAGCGAGATAAGCTGTGGGTGTTGCATAGGCGGCTGGAGCAGATGAAACGAGAGATCCAGGTTGCCTCGGAGAGGGAGCATCGCGAGGACTGAGGAGAGTGCGGGAAGGAACACGACGAACTGGGTCGGGATTCGCGGCCCAATTCGCAAGAACGAGTCGCGACTACGTAGGTAGCTGAAAGCGTCCTACTACTGTCACTGATCAAGTGTAAACTCAATTTGCGTTTCGCATGTCGTCCGTCCAGGTGGCGCAATTCGACCGCGGAGACGGAGACGGCGAAACGATAAAGTTGGAAGTGGCGGCCATTCGTTCCTTCCACTTCTGTTCCCCACCGGCACAACCCGCTGCAGCTTGTGCACGTGTCTGTTTCAGTGAAAACCTTCTTGGCACGTCACCTCTCAATTCCTTCAGGTCGGTCTTGTCAACGAGATCCCATTCGACGTTGTCTTTGCGATACACCCGCGGCAACACTCTTCGTTACTACACTGCAGAACCCCTACAACAACAACAACAACCACAGCATACTGAATACTAACTACAAGCGAACGAAGCCGGCGCCATGAAGCTGGCAGGCCTGCTGGCTTACAGCACCCTCACAGCTGTCAGTCTCTTCAGCGCAGGCGGCGTCTCTGATGCTCAGAATGGAGGCGGCGATGCCGCGGCTCTAGCACCACGCCAGCAAGTGGGCAGCGGTAAGGTCTCATGCGACACAGGTGGACCAACGGCATCCTACTCCGAGGTCCTGGACTCCTCAGAGAGCTTTTGCTCAACAGCAAGTGTCCTGGATGTTGTTCCAGGTGATAAAGTCGCTTCTAGTGCTGGATTTGGCAGCGACAAGGATCTGTTGTGGTGGACACCTGACCAGGATGACTGTCTCTTAGCAATGCTTGCCATACTTTGGGAGTGCGGTCCCGCCAGCCACGACACTACCTGGGGTGGTACTTATGTCAACGGTTCGCACACTTGGTTCATCCGCATCCATGGGACTAGCAAGCGCGAGGACCCAACGATCAATGTCAGACAAGCCAAGACGCCGGAGAGTGATAGCTCTTCAGTCAAAACCATCGGCAACGTTACCAACGTGAAATGCGACGTTAGCGGTCCGACCAAGTCGTACTTGGATGTCCTCGATAATGTTCAGTCCTTCTGCGACCAATGGGTGAGCGCGGACTTTGGTCCTGGAGCTGTAGAGAACTTCCAGTTCGATGGTGGTTGGCTCCAGGCGCAATGGAATGAAGCGGCTACAGACTTCTCCCGGGTTACGGCCAGCTGTCTAGAAGTCAGTCCCAATGACTTTCATCTCAACGCGAGAGACTGGATGCTAATACTGCTGGCAGGCATTCGAGGCCATGTTGTGGCAGTGTGGACCGGGCAATGGTCTGACCAATGGCGGGATATATTCCGACCAGAACACCGTTTGGGCCGTTCTCCTCACGGACTCGCCGGTCACTCCACCTCCCTCTCAGTCTCGGCTGGACGAGGTGGACTTGATCGAGCGTGGGCTGCAACCGACCACCCGTCAAAGCGTCGGCCCCGGCGATCTGACCTGCAACAAGGATGCTCCAGCCAGAGGATACTGGAACGTGCTCAGCAACATCGAAGACTTCTGTGCCGACGTCCCCGGCCACACCGTGGGTATGGGCGGCTTCAACGAGCTGTTATGGAACTTCGATATGGGAACAATCCAGGCACAATGGTGCGGTGAGCCTATGGAAGCATCTGCGATGCAACCGGGCTGTCTATACGCCTTCCAAGCGATCCTTTGGGAATGTGGGCCTGGTGAAGGTGAGACGTATGGAGGGACGTATGAAGTCGATGACTGTGCGAGCTGGTCCTTGACTCTCGTCCCGCCGCCGCCATTGTATACTCCGACTTCCACTCCTCAAGACTTGACCAAGCGTGACCTGGTCAAGCGTGACGGCGGCTACTGCAACACAGACGCTACAACGGTGCCATTTGCCCCAATGGATCAGGCGGTCGAAGAGTTCTGCCAGAGTAAGGCTGGCCAGGAAGTGGGTATAGGCTTCACGATTAGTTCAGGACCGATACTGGTGGAGAACACGGGCGGGCATACCATCACTCTGAGCGTAGAGTACTGCCCGGACGCAGCAAAGGGTATACCAACGCATATGACTATCGACACGTCCGCATGCTTGAAGGCGTCTGCATTATCGTGGCCACTCTGGGCCTGTGGTGCTGGCGGCGGATATATGTACGGCGGAAGCTATCTCGACGGCTGCACCACTTGGTCGATCGATGTCGAATTTCCAGGTGGCAGCCGTGGTAAGCGCGAGGCTCTACCGTCCTCCGTGGATGATCAACTCTCGAGCTCGCCAGAGGTCGCCATACGGCAATCGGACCTCACATGCAACAGTGGGCCGTCAGCGAACATTATGGATCTCACGTCGCCAGGGAGATGGTTTTGCGAGGATCCTTCCCTGAGGACACCATTACTCCCAGACCAAGCGCATACAAAGCAATACCAACTCCAACAGGGTGGATACGCGACCTTCACATGCTCTTCCGCGTGCTCGGTAACGCAGACCTGTGATGCTTCTTTCTGCGAGTCAGTCTTCGACGATCTCATCTACGATTGCACCGGGATATCGAACGCAACATACGAGAGTTCTCCAGGAGGTACACAAATCCAGGCTGGCTGCATCACCTGGGATCTCAGTATTAGTGCGCCGAACACCACGGGCAGCACAGGAGTCGGCTACAATGCCTCGCGGCCTTTCCCATTCAACAAGCCGCGCTCCGAGCCACTGGAGATCGATCCAGGCATTCTAAACATCACGGAGAGCGCGGGAATCGACTATGATGCTTCACGTCCTTCTCCCTTCAACAAGCCGCGTTCGGAGCCGCTGGAGGTCGACCCAAGCAACCCGAATATTACTTGCATGGAGGGACCTGTGGCCAACAGCACGACGCTCGTGGATGCTGCCGATGCTTTCTGCAATTCGTGGAACGGCCAGATCCTCCCAATGAATGCTACACTCTCTGAGCAGCTGGACCTGCCACCAATCAGCCAGGACAGTACCATGTGCGCCAAGGCCAACATGAGCATCACTGCCACATGCATTGAGCTGCTCGTCTATCGGCCAAGTTGCCTCGCTGCTTTCGGGAACATCACGAGCGCTTGTCCTCATAGCGGCTATGGGCCGGAGACGCCGGTTACAGCAGGTGGAAGTTTCGGTGGAGGGTGTGGGTTCTATGAGTTTGAGGTGCTGGTAATGCCTGGAGCGTGCTAGATGAGATCAAACAGGATCTATCCCAGCGATAGCTGATGGCGCTGATGGCACCGATAAGCACTTCATAATGTCCAATGATGCTGAGCGGAGGCCCATAGTCTTCCGTTCGAAGCGTTCGAAGAGTACAATGTCAGCTAGACGCCTCGAACCAACGCTTTGCAACCTTGCCTACCTTACTCTTCTACCTACTGCTCGAATTCGTCTCCTCTATCTCCTCTATCTCCCGTCTCTCCTCTACTCTGATGTCCTTTGCTACCTAACCTAAGAACGCTTTCGTTATTGTACCTTTGATGCTCAGCTTAATGCCTATCCTAAGTAGACAAGCCTACCCTTGCTCTGGCCTACTTTCAATGTACGTACTCGCTACGAACGCCCAAGCCTGTCCTTTCGCATCAAAGATCGGCCTACTTCGTAGCCTGTTCGACAACGGACGGCTGTGCGTGGATGGACGCCTTAAAGGAAGTGCTCGACTTCAGTCTTTAGCCAGAAGTCGGTCGTATCCTAGCGTTGGTGGTGAGCTTCCAGACAATGCCTTCGCCCTCGCCTCCAATTCCGGATGTATGCCGCCGAAGGAGGATACAGCATCCACTGCTAGCGTAAGCTTCTTCGCCTCCGCCACACAGGCTTCGTCAGCATCGACGTAGGAGTATAGAAGTGGTAGAAGCCTCCGCAACCGATATTGTGGATCCCCTGCTCCGGTAAATCGAGACCAGCCTACGCCTCTCTAAGCTGCTAGGCCTCGAGGTCAATGATAGTAGTGGCGCGTTTGCCGCGTAGCATGTTGTACATTTCCTATCTTGACATCCAGAAGCTCAGTGACAATTGACATTGCCGCCGTCTCTTGATCTCCAAAGCAGGCTTGTGCAACCACGTCGTGCATTGAATCGCTAAGACAAGCTCTCGGTCTCGGAATGACATAACCTCGTCTCTGCAGGTACGCGTCGTCGGTGTACGATCGTGGAGATCCTTCGTAGCTTGCAAGAAATCGCTCTGCTGGCGTTGGAAAGTGAAATGATATGTCATCAAGCTATGTCCGTCAACGCCTTTCGACGGCGTCGTGAGCATGTCGCCGCCCGAAATGGCATGCACGCAGCCTGAATGTTCCACAAACATCCATCCAATCACAGTGGCCTTACCAACCCTGAGAGGGTCCACTTAGCACATGCACGAAACCGAGTACGGCTGGACCCGGCGGCGCTAAGGGCGCAAGAATTGCATCCCACTTTCTCTTTGTTCCATCTTTTCCAGCAACCACTCAAGACCTATCGCATTTCCTGTCGGACGTTGAGGGCAGTTGAGGAGAGGAGAGCAGCCGAGAAGAGAAGATCAGAAGGTACGCCAATAGTCTGCGACACTGGTCCCGAGCGCGCATCACGCGGCTACGATAAGAGACGGTCTCGGGTGCCTGCGTCGTACGGTTTCCGGGACTTGAGGGCTGTCGCTAACATACTGGTGGGCAGTTGAAGTATCGAACGAGTCGAAGCGAAGAAGGAGAAACAAGCAGGATGTCGTCCCTATCGCGTCGCGCCTGCTACAAGTGCGGCAACGTTGGCCACTACGCCGAGGTGTGCTCGAGCAGCGAGCGCTTGTGCTACAACTGCAAGCAGCCAGGTAAGGGCTTCGGACGAGAACAGAGAAACACGGCTGAGTACAGGAGGCTGACCGCTCTTCTGAAGGCCATGAAAGCAACGCTTGTCCGCACCCCAGGACTGCTGAGAGTGAGTCAATACCGCGACAGCCTACGCAGCTACTTTCCAGAAGAGCTGTATTCCGGAGAGAGATGCTGACTATGGATCCAGCGAAGCAGTGCTACCACTGCCAGGGCCTCGGCCACGTCCAGGCTGACTGCCCAACTCTGCGTCTGAGCGGCGGCGCTGCAGGCGGCGGACGCTGCTACTCTTGCGGCCAGGCGGGTCACTTGGCTGTACGTCTTCCATCTTCATTGCTGCGCTGTACAACAAACTAACATTGCCCAGCGCAACTGCCCGAACCCAAACACCGCCCCAGCACAAGCGCCAGCAGCAGCGGCTGCAGCTGCTTCAGGAGCAGCACCACAGGCGGTCGCACCATCTGCAGCACCAGCCGGCCGCGGCGCAGGCGGATTCCGCGGTGGAAGAGGTGGATACAGCGGTGTTCAGACCAACCGTGCGGCTACGTGCTACAAGTGCGGTGGACCGAACCACTTCGCTCGCGACTGCCAGGCTCAGGCCATGAAGTGCTACGCTTGCGGCAAGCTCGGCCACATCTCGCGCGATTGCACTGCTCCCAACGGCGGCGCTGTCACTGGAGCGGCCGGAAAGACGTGCTACCGTTGCAATGAGCCAGGACACATTAGCAGGGACTGCCCTCAGGCTCAGACGAACGGCGAGGCACCCACGAACGGCGAAGTTCCCACCGAGGGCACACAGGCTGAGGCGATGCCGATGCCCGTCCCAGTAGTCCCAGCGCCAGTCGCTGCTTAGGGAGTCAATCACCAGCAGATCCCAGGCGCGCGCGCTCGCGTGAGCACCCGAGTTTTCTTCTCCGCAACTCCGATTCGACTATAAGCTACTGAACGACTACACGATTACCTTAAAAGTTATCATTCATCTGACGACCGACATGACCCAGCATATACCTGCACCTTGAAAACAGAACCAGCGCGCCGACTTGTGGATGTTTAAGGCCGCAGAGCGAGGAAGAGGAAGGTTGACAAGAGGAGAGCGACAAGACATGGGTATAGAGGGAGGAAGGAAGGTAGCTGAGTAGTGGATGAGTGAAATATTATACCCATGCAATCATCTCCGTCTCTCCACGTGCGCGTTGATGTACTGGCAGGTCCGCTAGCCGCGCCAAGGTATGAAGTCGAAGCTGGGACGTCGTCCAGACGCTCCTTCCTCACAGCGCGCTATGGACGTCCGACGTCGAGATCTGGACTTCAGATCTCCTACTTCTCTCTTCTCCTCTTCCTCTTTTCCATTCTCTTCACCATCGCAACCATTCCAAACCATCTATCGTTCATCTCAGCCATCTCCATCGCATTTGCCACTTCCAGTCTGTATACGCATACTCTCACTCTTCACACATACACAGCACACCAACCAGCAATATGCCTGCCTCGGTCGCCAGTAGCGATGATGGAGAGGTGAGCCCGCAGCAGCACTCATCGCCTGCAAGTCCGACAGATCAACTGACGACGATGGCAGAACGATAACTTCATCATCGACATCGACCAGCTGCAGAACCATGGTGGGATTCAACATCCTCGCCATGATGCTGTGTGCGGCTACTGATGACCATGGCAGGCATTGGACAGTCCGACATCCAGAAGCTGAAGTCGAACAGCTTTCACACTGTTGCAGTATGTTCATACCGCTTCGACTCCGTCGCAAAGGTGACGATGACAAGCTGACATCGACGACCAGTCCGTCAATGGTGCTATGACCAAGGTCTTGCTGAAGATCAAGGGTTTCTCCGAGGTCAAGGTCGAGAAGGTCAAGGATGCTGCTAAGAAGTGTTTGGTACGCCTCATCGTCCACCATACCCTCAGCTCTTTGCGATGCTGATCGTGTGGTACAGCCCAACGCCGGAGGCTTCATCACCGCAGCCGAGACTCTTCAGCTCCGCAAGCGCTGCTTCCGCCTCTCGACTGGCAGCAAGCAATGGGACGGCATCCTCCTCGGCGGCTTCCAGTCAGCGAGCATCAGCGAAGTGTTTGGCGAGTACCGTTGTAGAAAGACGCAGCTTGCCCACACACTCTCCGTCATTGCGCAGCTGCCGAAGGAGCAGGGTGGTGGTGAGGGCAAGGTGGCTTGGATTGGTACGCTATCCCGCGTTTTCATTGATACTGCCTGCGTTGGCCTTGCTGACTGATGTGCTGCAGACACCGAGGGTACCTTCCGCCCCGAGCGCATCGTCCAGATCGCCGAGCGCTTCGGCATCGACCCAGTCACAGCCAACGAGAACATCATCCAATTCCGCGCGCCCAACAGCGAGTCCCAACACGAGTCTCTCAACGACCTCGCCGAGCAGTTCGCCACTGGCGAGTACCGTCTCATCGTCGTCGACAGCCTAATGGCGCTCTTTCGCGTCGACTACATCGGCCGTGGTGAGCTCAGCGAGCGTCAACAAAAGCTCGGCCAATTCCTGAGCAAGCTGGCCAAGATGGCAGAGGAGTTCAACCTTGTCGCATTCATGACGAACCAAGTGCAGAGCGATCCTGGTGCGTCGGCGCTGTTCGCTGGTGCTGATGGCAGGAAGCCTGTGGGTGGGCATGTGGTTGCTCATGCTTCTACTACTCGCATTCTACTGCGCAAAGGCCGTGGGGAGGAGAGGGTGGCGAAGATCCAGGACTCGCCTGGTACGTCACCTCGATTGTGCTGTTGTGGTTGACGTCTCTGACATGGTGGTGTAGACTGCCCTGAGCGCGAAGCGACATACATCATCACCACCGGCGGCATCAACGACCCGGAAAAGGCATAAGTGCCAACAACACTGACCAACTACTGCGATCTACGACCATGTGGCGAGCCCACCCCGAACCTGCTGCGATCTAGCTTCACGATGTATCTCATGGTTGCTTGCTGGCGAGGCGCATACTGATGCGATGCGTGGAGTCATGTTTGACGTTTAGCTAGAGAAGGATGATCTGAATGGGCAATGTCGGCAACAACTGTCATATGTAGCTAATGTACCGAATGGCCAACGGTCTTACCGCATCCACTCTGCCACTTGAGCCTCATCGCTGCTAAGAACTCCTCCGGCGGTAACTTGTACAGCTCATCCGAGTCCATCTCGTACTGACCACCTCCCCAGATGTCGGTGTCCAGTCTGACCCAACGTCTGAAGTACTCCAATATGAAGACGACATCCGTCCAAGTACCCCCTCTGAAGTGGGATGCGGTCGCATGAGCCGCCACAAGGACAAAATGCTCCAGCTTAGAACATCCCTTGAGGTCTGTAATCCGCATCTGCCGTTTCCTCTCCCATTCATAGCGGACCCACGCCATAAGGTTCTGCCAGTTCGGGCGTCCGCTGAAGTGTAGCATCGCCTTTGGGTTGTCGACGCCGAGGACGTAGCAGCGGTCGGAATGTTGATAACTTGTCAGCTGTACAACCTCGGATCTCGAAATGAAATGTATTGATGCTGTACCAGAGCTTGAGGGCTTCGCGATAAAGCCGAGGGCTCGCTAGTAGCATTGGGTGAAGATTGAGGGCTGGTCCTTGCTGCAGGGTGATTGCGAAGCTTTGTGTGGCCATGAAGACGTACTCGTAGATAGAGACGCGGAGTTCAGCTGGTAGATCGAGCAGTCGGAACGGAGCCATGCGTTGTGAGCTCGTTATGTCGACGGCGAGATCGCCTTCAGAAGCGTGTGACCCGCCGGAAACCACCTTGCTGGCATCATCTCTGCCGGCCCTGCAATTCTGTTCGCTGTGCCAGGCGAGCTTCTTGCAGTGAACGCACCGGTGGAGCCATTGGCGTGGCCTAGATCCTGTCGGTCTTGTCATGTCTAACATACATATATCGAAACGGAGACTTTTTGCGCCCCGAGAGGAACGATGTTAATCAGTGACTCATTCTGCAAGACAATTGCGATCATGTGGCAGGGTTTTTTGCTCGGCTCGATTCCAGAAGTGGATCTCCGTGTGGCCAGTGTGAGCAAACCGTGATGCGCACGAATCCTCAACACAGTTCCGTGAAGCCATTGTGTTCCGAAGCAAGGTATGAGTTACCGCACCCGTGCTCCCGTATGCTGGTAACTCCTAGGAACCCGGGAGAGGTTAGAGACACATCTTACAGCTCACTCCCGAGCCAAGCTTCAGCAGTCCTCCGTCATCCTCAACCAGTCTTGCCCACATCTCCTTCGACGCTGCATTCACGCCTCGCAATCTTTCCCATGGAACGGGTGCCCTTCGCGGATTCGTCTTGTGATGAGCCAATTATGATGCGTGCAACATCCCATTGAAGCTCTCCGGAGGAACTATAATTCGTGATACATTGCTACCTTCACTAGGAGGCTGTCGTTATTCGCGTGGTACAAGCGGTCAGACATCTCCCATATTGGTGCTCGTGGCCACATAGTTTCGTGTGGCGCAGCCGAGTGCCCGTAATCATTGCTTCAGGAGCTTCAAGTTCTCATCCTCATCACTCATCAGCCTGACCCACATTCCTTTCGCAGCGCTGTTCATCTGCCGCGTCTTCTTAGCCTGCAGCTTATCTTCTGTCCACCCTTTCAGACTATGAAACAGCAGAGCCAACGACGAAGACTTTAATACGACCCTGTTCCTCTCGGCAGAGAAGCCAACGGTCGCGACGAAGAAAGCCGCGGAGTACAGGACGAGAAGGATCGGGTACGAGAGTCAGGACCAGTTGATCTGGATGTAGGTCGCGGTGTAGTAGACCGAGCCGTCGACATCGGTATCAATTCGAGAGGCTGTGTCTGGCAAGCCGATATCCGAGCTTACTGTTTGGTGGGATACAATGAGGGCCGCAGAGACAGCAGCGTAAATGTATTGTGTTGGAGATACGTAGCTCAGAAGACGGCAAGGCTAATAATCTCTTACATCGCTGGCACTGATGATCCTGAGAACTCGCACTTGATGCTATTATCGACACACCGCTGGTCGCTGTCTCTGTTCCTAACAGTATGGCAGCAATCACCATTGTGGGCAATCACTTGTGGAGTGGTGCTGGTGCTTGAGTAGCCATTCGGAGTGGCGGAAAGTGTGGTGTGCGCAGGCAGCTGAGCCTCCAGTTCGAGGCTAACGTCCTGTATTGATCGTTCGAATACAGTGGACATGTATGAGGGCAATCAGTGGCCGTCAGCATTGAATGTCGTCTTACCAATTGTGCCGCAAACTACAATTCGGTACGCTCTTTGGACTGCTGGTTACTCCAGCATAGCAAAGCAGTCAGAAGGGTCTTCTCTGGCGGCATCGCCGAGACGTATCCAGCCAGTATTGCTCGCAGAGGATCTAATTTGAAGCCACAAACCGTATATTCGGGTGTATTGCTCGCCCGATAGATGTGCTTCAGGTCCATTCAGCGCTCCATCGAGCATTCATATCATTGCATGATGGTCCTGAAAGCAGCGTCTGCGGGAATGCGCCATTAAGAGGCACTGACACAGTGCTCCCCAAGAACCCCAAGGCCGCATTATGGTGAGGACGCATCCTGCGACGGCGCACAGTGCAGCCATCTCGGAGAGAAGATATTAACACAACGCGTATCTCGGACAAGCCCAAGAGTGGAGCGTTGATGATGAGGAAGGGTTGGTCTCGATGTCCGTTACCTCCATGATATGCATGGGATGCATTGGGAGATTCGCGGAAATGAAGTCAGCCATTCTGCTTGGCACTCGTCATATCCGAGCTGTGGAGCTCTCTCAGGAACAGCTCCAGAGCCGCATTTCTTCTGCATTGATCACTGTACCACCGTATCGATCATCAATCATCATGTTTGCAAGCAGATTCGCCCGGCCGGCGCAGAAGCTGTCGAGCGTGAGTACACCCTTCGCGACCATCACGATCATTGAAACGAGCCTTCTACGCCATTGAAGCCCTTGGCTGACATATACTCCTCTGCTCAGCACGTCCGCCGCTACGCAACCGAACCCCCCAAACCCAGCGGCAGCAATGCCTTCCTCTTCGGTGGTGTCGGCGCCGCAGCCCTAGCCGGCGGGTACTACTACCTCAACCAATCCAGCCCCGCCGCCCAACACGGCTCCAAGAACGAGTCCGGCGCCCACGGCCAACCACCTAGCAAGACCGAGGAGAAGAACATCCCTGCCAAAGCCGGCGCTGGTACTGGTATCGCGCCTGTGAAATGCTTTACGGGAGGCGATCAGGGCTTCATAAGTCTGGTGCTGGAGCATGCCGAGAATGTGAACCACAACACGAAGAAGTTTAGGTTCAAGCTGAGTGACGAGGATGCGGTGTCTGGGCTCCCCGTGGCGAGTGCTTTGATCACGAAGTACAAGGGCCCGGAGATGGAGAAGCCGGTTATTAGGCCTTATACTCCTGTCAGCGATGAAGGTACACTTACCACACCACTCACATATCACGCGAAGCGGACGCTGACAAGTACGCTATGTGAACAGACGAAAAGGGCTACCTGGACTTCATAGTAAAACGCTACCCCAACGGCCCAATGTCCGAGCACATGCACTCCATGAACCCCGGCCAACGGCTCGACATGAAGGGTCCCATCCCCAAGTATCCCTGGTCCCCCAACAAGCACGACCACATCGCTCTCATTGCCGGCGGAACAGGTATTACGCCGATGTACCAGCTCATGCGCGCGATCTTCAAGAACCCGGAGGACAAGACGAAGGTCACGCTTGTATTCGGCAACGTGAAGGAAGAGGATATTCTGCTGAAGAAGGAGTTCGAGACGCTGGAGAATGAGTATCCCCAGAGGTTTAGGGCGTTTTATGTGCTGGACCAGCCGCCGGAGGAATGGCAGCAGGGGAAAGGGTTCATTAACAAAGATCTGTTGAAGACTGTTATTCCGGGACCGAAGGACGGCAATGTGAAAGTCTTCGTGTGTGGGCCACCGGGCATGTACAAGGCTATCTCGGGTCCCAAGAAGTCACCGGCGGAGCAGGGCGAGCTCCAGGGTTACTTGAAGGAGCTCGGCTTCAACGAGGAGCAGGTGTACAAGTTCTAGCCTAGCTAAGGTAGTTGTAGGCCTGGATGCAGCGGTGGTGGAAGCGGTGGGTGTAGCTGTAGCCTTGTAATATACATAGAGATTGAGAGGCAATATCGAGCAAACGTTCCTCTTCTGCAGTTTCGCTCCATATGTTCCATCGTTCGTGGTTTGTACAGCCTCGTGTTGGTTTAGCGTTTCGGGAGTAGCCGATGTTTCACCGACACGTTCACCTACGCGAGTAAGTGGCTGGGATGATAGTCACTGCATGCGTTCACTTCCGCATGTGACACTCTGAGTATCCTCACTACACCCTCCCGCCTACACATAATCTCACCAAAGCGATGCTTCTCACCTCAGATCTATCATCAGTCGCGCGCCTAGGTAAACAATGCCCGACACAGACGCGATTGCAGCATTCCTGAGCGCCGAAAGCAGCCTAACCGCCCACACCTACAGCCGCCCGGTGTGCTGCTGTGGTAACGCGGCGTGTGTCTTCCTGAAACAGAATGAGAGTGCGCTGGAGGGGTTGGAGAGAGATGTGCGGCAAGCGGGAAAGCTGGGGCAGGTGAGTGACATTCCATGCGCGTGAGAGGTTTGACTGCTGTTGGTGCGAGTTTGCCGCGTTTGTGCATACTGCAAGGTCACTTTTTGCATGCGTTTATTGTTCATAGTGGTGTGGTATGGTGGAGGACATGCTATGCGCGGCGACGATGGAGCGGCCGCTTTCGGCGCAGATGGTGGAGGGGATGAGTCCGCTGATGTTCTCGCTGCAGGCGCTTTTGATGCGACATGAGACGTACATTGCCGACTCGGAGAAGGAGCGCAAGGCTATGACGGCGCATGTTGAGCAGTTGGAGATGGAGAAACATGTGCTGGAGCGGAAGAATGCGACGGTCATTGAGGAGAATCGGAGTCTGTTGGATCAGTTGGAGGGCTTGAATAATGCGGTGTCGGAGTCGGATGTGCATGTTACGGGCTTGCAGGCGACGCTGCAATCTACGCAGCATGAGTTGCAGAGGTTGGCGCATCTTGCAGCGAGGACGGAGAGGTTGGAGCAGCAGTTGCAGGGTTTTGAGAGGGAGCAGGAGGAGTGGCAGAGATCTATGGAGGCTAAGGAAGAGTCTGAGAAGTCTGCGCTACGGCGGTGGCAGCAGGCTCAGCGCACATTGGGAGACTTGCAGCAGCAAATTGAGCGCATTGAACGGGAAGCGCGTGAGGACAGGGAGCGACATGTGGAGGTCGTTGGGCGTATGGAGCGCCGGCACGCTGTGGAGAACGAGCTCAACTCTGCTGCTGGGAGGCTGAAGGGCGCGGCAGCTGCCAAGACGAGCGGGAGGGACGGTGGAGGCACGACGGTTGTCTCGCACTTCGTCAAGGACATCCTCCAGGACAACGCGAACTTGCAGATGGGTATTGTCGAGCTACGCGACATGCTGCAGAACTCGAACGAGGAAGTCGAAGATCTCCGGAAACAGCTTGTGGACCATCAACCCGCAGAGGAGCCTTCGGGTGAAAAGACGGTGAAGCGTACGGATCTACGACAGGAGCTGAACAGAGCCTCTTCATCGGAGCTGCACGTACATCACCACTACCACGCGCCGTCGTCTGCGAGCAAGACACCGACCTTACGAAGACCGAAGAAGAAGAGATACGGAGCTCTTACGCCAGGCCACTTCACGCCACCCTCCGGGTTCAGCACGCCACGCTCGTCCTTCTCCTACGGCACACCCACTTCCGCAGCGACAATCATGCAGCAGACAGCGGCCAGTATACCGCAGCAGGTACCAG
The DNA here is from genome assembly GCA_022814695.1 of Neocatenulostroma microsporum. Lineage (NCBI taxonomy): Eukaryota > Fungi > Ascomycota > Dothideomycetes > Mycosphaerellales > Teratosphaeriaceae > Neocatenulostroma > Neocatenulostroma microsporum. The sequence continues at coordinate 29,051 of JAKLLW010000423.1, forward strand.
GCAGCAAACGCTTCTCCGCCCAGTCGCAGCAGACCTACTCCACGCTATCAACCTCTGGACCTGGCTCGCCACAATCAACGACAAACCGCACATCTTCCATTTTTGACCGCGTCTTCAGCGATGCGGGTCAAGAGAGCTCCAGACCTACGACACCGGACACAGAAGATCCTGGCTCACCACTCTTCCTACCGGTCCGTCCGAAGCGCGGCTCCATCGGCTCTTTCCGCACTAGGAGCACGCCCATCGTTACGAGGCGAGGCATCAGTCCGAGCACAAGTAGACCCTCGCTGGACTCGATGCTTGGAACCAGCCTCGACCAAGCGCTTTCGGCAAATGAGCAAGCTAGTGGCCACGACGCCATACCCGAGGAGGGAGAAGAAGCGGATTGGGAAGAGCACGAGAGCTCGCAGACCGTTCAAGAGGAAGGCTCGAGTGTGACTTCGCCGCTTTCTGACGACCTCATCGATCCCATCCACAACCGTGGCCATGACATCTACAAGCCGACCTTGAGGAGACGCGCAACGTCCCACGAATCATTGATGAGTGTGTCTGGCATGGATATACATACACTCAATGCCCGACCATCGCAGTTGCTTACGAGTAACGGAGGCCGATCGTTCACTGCCAGAGCTGCGCTGAGCGATGCACAAGCTCGCGGAGCCGCCACGCTCTCCCGGCCTTCGGAAACCAGCAGCAGAAGTCTGCTAAGCGGCATGGCCGCCGATCAGCGCCAAGCCCAAGCCGGCAAGCACAGCCTAAGCAGCAAAGCCAGCGGGTGGTTCTTCGGCCGGTGGGGCGCTACTCCTTCCCAGACAACCCATTCGAACACAGCCAGTGCCGACAGAGCCGCTTCTGTGTCGTCTTCAGGCTCGAGTAAGCCTGCCAGTCGTTCATCGACGTTCGAGCAGGCTGCGACAGATCCGCAAGCCACTCCCAAGAAGCCCAAGCATCGCCCACCGGGTATCAACCAGTCTGGGCGAATTGTGGGATTCTTGCCGGAGGTCAAGGTAAAGAAGGAGCTGCCTGTTATGAGGAGTCTGGATCAGGAGGGGTTGAGGAGGGCGCTTGGTGATTAAGGTGTGTTGATGCTGGTCGAGGAAGATGGGGGATGGCTAAGGTGAGAGCCTAGGGTGATGACGAAGATGAGGTGATGTGTCTAGGGGACAGATGAGCAGTTGACGCTTCGCTGCGCGTTACGATGCTTTACGAGCGATGATACCCCATATAGCATGGCTGAATGCATTCACTTTGTTCCGACACATTATGCTCTGACGATCGCACCATGAGTGATTCTGGGGCAGTTATGCGACGAATGTAGGATATAGCTGGATATGGTTTCGGCCGTCCATGGCTTTGCACTGTTGACTTGTCCTTCCTTTGCAAACATGACTATCGTGGATGTCAAGATGTCTACGAATAGCGGTAAAATCTGATAGCTATCCAAGACTATAGTACTTCCGGATTGATGATGGAACTGTAGCTGACGAGTTGTTGAAAGTTGACAACGGGCTGAGTGTTGACGGCAGGTTGACTATTGACGACAGGTTCACTGGTAAAGACAAATTGACAACGGACGAGAAGTTAACCGCCTATGAACAAGCTGATGGTTGATCAACGGTTGATGGACGCTTGATGGTCGACAACACCTTGATGATCGACGATAACACCGGTGGTAAATTGACAGCCTTGCGCTTTGTTGACAGGATCCGTGCTTTCTGATCAACCGCTAGCGTTCGCGCTAGCCACAGCCAATGAGAAAAGGTGTCCCGATCCCTGATTGTGGCACAGTCTCTCTTCACTCCATCGAGATACCCTTCCGGCAAACAACACTGAATACTTTCTGGAGTGACAGGCCCCTCTGGGCAGAGTATCTCAATCAAACCATCGTGCAGCATTGCATTTCGTAAAAGTGCTGGCCCAAAGCATTCTCGACTCTGCACCGTGCTGTCCTCCAGAACGCCATCTCGTGGGTCCGCTTGATGAGAAGCGACCATGGACAATGGCGTTCCAGCCGAAAGGTTGACGGACCCAAATTTCCAGAAGAATCCTCCATTCATAGGACCACAGAAGAAGAAAATCCTCGTTGATCCCCTCTTTGGCAGGACGTCGACCTCGTTTACGGATCATACCGGCCGAACCGCTATTTCAGCATACCATGGCAAACGTCCGCACATAGACGCTCCTATCCTACCGCCGCAATGGTCGTTTCAATTCTATGTCACATCAGGTGCTACTGCAGAGTCTGCCCCGCAGCTGCCCGAGCAACTTCTTGCTGCCGTCAGAAAGCCTATGCAAGAATGGTACCCGATGCGCTTGGATGTCATGTTCGTGCCTGGTGCGAATAGTAATCGGTGTATGGGACACTATCGCGCTGAGAAGATCGCACGCCAAGCTGCGAATGCCCCGCTGCAAGTCATCGACCCATACCACGATGGCATTGCTCAGTACAACCTGCTCGTCCAGATCGAGGCACAGGATTGGGAGACTGCGGGAGCTACAGTCATCACCTTCGATATGACATCCCACTATCACGATGAGGGCGAACCTTTCACCAGGATCAAACGTGGTGTGCAGTGGGGTGACTTAAAGGCTGCATCAGGCCGCGAGCCACTCGAGTGGCCGATGTTTGTGGGAGAGCGGTTCCATGTCCCGGCCGGCCCAACAGGCCAGGACGAGATGCAAAGCGATTACTGGGATCGGCTTGAGCAAGGTCATTCAGACTGGATTTGTCCTTTTGGTGTGTAATGATGTTTACACAAGCATCCAAATTTCCTCTTCAAGGCCGTCTGTCCAGCTTCTCGGGTCGGCGCTTGGGCTGACGAGCTTCACCTCGCCGATCAGATCGGTATACTTGGATGTCTCTTCCTCAGTCTCACATATGACCTCCATGAAGCCAATGCGTTCCCAAGCGTCTCCTTCCCTGCTCCTGAGAACGAGATAGAGGTCTCTGGCGCAGCGCTCAGGGGTTGAGGCAACGAAGGCAAGCCGCAGTAGTCTGACATGCTGTCCGACGGAAGCAGATGACGCCAAACGCGCATCCGATCTGAACCGAGAGCGGAAGGTCTTTGGCGTAGCCTCGTGGTGGTCTTGGATTGTTAGCATGATGGGATGATGTCCTTCGTGGATCCTCTCGCCAAGACTCCACGATGCGATCATACCCCATAATGCCTTGCCTTTCACTCTCAGTGATCCGCCTTTGTAGCTGGTGTACGGATTTTGCCCTTCAACGAAGCCATCCCAGTCTATCAATTGTGCGTACTCGATGTCCGGCGCCGTAAAGTCGACATTCTGCTTGGTTCCCGCGGAGGCCCACGACCAAGACGGGCCATCGAATGTGCGGGAGACGGGCTCGGTACAAAGATCCATCCCAGCCTCCCAATTCGGAGACTCGCTCCGCGCAGTTGATGTCCAGCACAGCCCGGTGATACAAAAGTCACTCCAGATACCTGCGAGATACTGACCCATGTCAAATTTGTGGATTTGTTGCGCAACCCCAGCAAGTGCTTTGAGCCTGTCTGTCTCGTGAGTCAAGTCCAAGAGCGTATATACCGAGACTAGCCTGTTCCAGAGTGCGATTCTGTCGGCTGGACTTGGCTGAGTCGAGAGTTCCGCATACTCATGTTTATGGAAGAGCACCTGGGATGGTGAAAGGCCCACAGGAAGGGAATGCGTATTACGGGATCCCATGGCAGGCGAATGCGTTTTCTATTTCACGGTCGAGCTGTCCCGAACGCTTGATGCGTCGAATCATTGATGCTAGGGCCAATCGAATTGGAGACGGCGATAACCGCATAATCCTTGTTGTAGGCGTCTCGCCCAGTCACCATGGCTTGTATGTATCCTTTACGCCGTGTATGGAGGAAGCCTTCTTCGGTGGATGCAGCTCGCACAGCCGCTACGACGAGGTAAGCGTTGCCATAGACAGCAAACATGTTGCCAACTTCCCGCTCCCAGTCCTCTTCATCTTGCTGTATGATGCATAGCGAATCGATCCACAAGTATCGAACGCTCAGCCAGCAAGCAAGTATCACAGCGTCACGGAGCGTGGCCGGAAGCTCGTTGAGGACGATGCGGGCCTTTCTCTCATTGAGTGTCTCTCTCGTGGTCATGAAAGTCAGCCCACTACCCCAGCAATAGCTCAGCGCGATGTAGGCACCGACCTTTCCGTGAGTCTCAAGCAACCGTACATCACCGCTGGTGTCGCTAACACCAAATGCAGCAAGATCGAGAACACGACTTGGCAGTGACACTGTAGCACACTCGACTCTAGCACACGACACATGCCTTTCGAAGCAGCTGTCGTCCCACCCCTTGACTAGTGCTCGGACTTCCGAGACTAGAGGATCCTCTGGAGGAACAAGCATAGGCTCAAATACTTTGAGCGACGGCTCAGAGCCTTCTGATGTTCAGCACGCTGAACTCCTTTGGGAGATACAGTAATTCTTACCAGCACAGCTACGCAAGCGAAGACCGTGGTCCGGCGGCCCACCGAGAAGGGGCATGTATATGTCTCGCCCTGATGCGGTGGTTGCCCGCATTAGTCGTAACTGGTCGTGTTCTGTGGCAATGGGAACATGCCCTCTGTTCCAGTAGCTTCTGTGTAAAGACCCAATAATGTGACAGAAGAGACAGCCTGTTGAGGCCGCAATATCAAGGTCCGCCAGAGTGACGGTGATCTCGAGGGTACGCGAAACATCTTGTCTCGGGCTTTTAAGCTCAGCATTCAGCGGTTGAAGCTCCTCGCAGATACTGCATGATGCCGTGGCTGAGTGCTGCATTATATCTAGGTCGCATGTCATCAGAGCCTGGTCAAGTCTGCCTGTTGTGCACTCATGAGAGCGTGGTGGGCGTCAGCTTCGGCCTTCAGCAGTCTTTTGATACTCGTCACATCGTCTATTCGGCACATATCCTCCAAATGTATGATCAGCGCGTACGTATCCGGCGCCCTAACATGAAGTGATGTGACGAGCCAAGGGCGGCGAGAGATCGAGGGATTCATCACGTGTCTATTTTCGCGCCAAGCCACTAGCGTGTAACTTAGATGAACAACTTCGACCTCCAGTTCCTGGTTGACAAACACGCGAACGACCTGTCACAAAACACTCTCGCACAAATCGATAAAATCCTCGCGGCTACCTTCATACAACATCGAGGTGCCGAAGTCTCGAGGGTGTGCTCAGTGACACGATTCCAGATCTCGAAGCTGAGATCTCGGGACCCCTCACCTGGAAGTATTGTCCTCTCTGAGTCACTCAGAGGTAGTTCTTCGAATTTCCTCACTTAACCCACAGCGATCCTCCACATCATGGCGCGCACGAAGCGGGCAGCTGTCGTCAAGGCGAGAGCAGCCATACGAGCGGAGCTGGCGAGCAACGGCGAGCTGGCAACAGCATACCCGAACCAAGACGGCAGCCAGGAAGCGATGGACATGTCTGACGA
>JAKLLW010000424.1:0-34374 GCA_022814695.1 Neocatenulostroma microsporum
CCGTGTCAAAGCTGTTTGCTACGCCGTTCGGGAGAGGTCGAGCCTTTCGGCGACCGATGTCAAAGAGGTGACGGCTTGCTACCTCACCTACCTAAAGGAGCGCGGCCCACCAGACGCGATGAAGGATTATGTGCGGATCAACAGGGAGGTCAATGGGCCGCTGAGCGTGCAGAAGGGTATGCAAGGTGGAGTCGTTGATGAGGGCAAGGCGAGTACGAACGGCCACCCGCCAGGCAATGTCAACGAGGGCTATACGCGGAAAGGGAAGGACCCATACCCGGATGCTCAGGCGCAGCCGATGCAGGCTGACGTGCAGATGGGAGGCGCAGTGTACTAGAAGACTTCGCTTCGCTCGACCGGAGATGCTTGTGTATAGTATGTGCTGGAGGGCTACCGAGAGCCTAGTGCACAGATGCGCTGTGCAATGAGGATGCTGCGCTGCGCTTGCGTACGTACATATTGGCTCGGCGGAAAAGTGGGCGCTCAGAGCCGCGCAGCTTGGCGAGAAGCTGCTGGATGATGTACTGATAGCGAAGATTTCGGGCGCAAGCCTGGGCTAATGACCATTGCATACCAAGATTCTTGCCGCTGACCTGCCCGATGTCGTCTTTGCTTCATGAGTACGTGACCTTCTTCTTCGTCAGTGACGCGACAATCTCGTCGAGCTCTTCACGCTTGCGCTTTCGCTCTGCTGTATCGCCATCTCCGTAATCCCCGCTTTCACCTTCCTCTTCCCCCTCGTCCGCATCGTCCTGTAGGCGCGCAAGCCAGGAGCGTATAGTGCCGTCTGCGTGTGCGGAATACATCTCCACGTTGTGAGCTCTCCACGCCAGCGCAGTGGTCCGGGTATTGAGGTTCCGCACAACGCCGCTCGAAGCTTGTTGTCTCTGCAAGTTCGGCACACGAAGCCTTTTCAGCAAGTTGCCGGAGTGCATGTCGAAGCTAAGGATCTCGCCAGGGTTCGGAAAGTAGATCATATCGCTACCGGCAGGAGACAGGTGAGTCGGTGGGATCAAGGGTGTGAGGGTTGTCGTGGTAGCGTTCTTGATGGATGGGCCAAAGTTGGCAAGCGTATTTGCTCCAGTGCTCATGTCCCAGACACGCATGCGCTCGTCGTGGCCAGTGGTCACGAGGTACTGCCCGCTTTCGTCCCATGCGATGCCGTTTACGGCACCATTGTGTGCTTTGCCTCGCTCGCGACGACGTGCACCGGTACCTTTGCCGTCGTAGCCGGAAATGCCGATTGAGTCGTCCATATCAAGTATGCCTAGGCTGCTGGCGCTGCGTCTGATGTCCCATAGTCTGCAGGAGCCGTCTGTAGCACCGCTTGCCAAGAGATTCTCATTCTTTGGGTGCCATGCGACTGAGAGCACGGATCCAGAATGGCCGGCGAGCGAATGCGTGCTCGAACCGGTCCGAAGATCAATCAGTCGGACCGCAGGATGTTGGGAAGCACATGCTACCAGCAGATGCGTCGCAACAGTCGATGTGGCGTGGGAGTAGACGGTCGAGCCCAGGTCAAACTTAGCGGATGCTGTCAATGTCTCGGAGGAAAAGAGTTTCAGCGTCCGGTCATAGCCACTCGTCAGAAAGGCTAATGAGTCGAACGGGTAGAACGAGATGTGTGTGATGCCAAGGCTCTCGGTAGTCGATGTCCTACGGTAATGTTCAGCGTTGGTCTGGGAATGTCAAGAGCTGTTACTTACCTCAGAACATGGCCCAGAGGCAGATGTGATACCACGCCGTCAGTGTCCGGCTGGGCGGCTTCGAGATCCCATATTGCTACAGACGAGTCTGCTCCTCCGGACAGCAGGCTCGCTGGAGTCAGCCAATGCTCACAAGCAGAGTGAACATCTGACTTACTATCTGCCCTCGAACCTATCGATGGCTATACTGTTGACGCCTGCTGCATGAGCTAAGCTCACGGCGGAGGAGACATCCGCAGCAGACGCATCATTGTTTTGCTTCTTCAGCACGAAGTTGACATTGTCAGCGAGTTGAAGTGACTGCAGCAGACGGTGGTTCTGCGCTTTCGACAAGTCTTGTGGGCTGATCGACCCGAGTTGGCGGTTCAGCAGGTAGGAGTTCATCAACGCCGCGTCTCATCTTCATATGGTACCTAAGCTTCTCGAGTGGTCTGTTCCAGATGGCTCCAATTTGGGCGCGAGATCAGACCCAGGGCCGAGACTGGATCACAATGTCGGCGTGATGAGATGTAGGGACGAGGGAGCGCCGCGTCGTGGTGAAGCCGCATCCCTCGGCTTCACCTCGGCCGAATCTGGTGTCACGAAAAACCTTCCTTCTCTGAGAGATGTGCTCAACAACAACAACCTCGGATCTTGCTTCTGCTCATCGACCGCACCGCTCGGCAATCATCATGGGTAAGGATCATGCCATGGAAAGGCAGTCGTCGAGTGTACGGAAGCAAGCAACCGTCTACGATGCTGTTGCCGGTCGCATGGGTTACGAAGGCTTCTTGAGCGAGCGACAACCGTCAAAGTTTAAGGACACGATCGGTACTACATCAGCACCTGTACCGCCAGACGAGGTTCTGTTCCGTCACAAAGGCGCTCCACTTCGCTATGCAGAGGACGACGTCTACGATGCCTCTCGCCACCTGCAGGCGCACTACAGGCTGCCAGACTCCGACTTGCTCAAAACCACACACGCGTACGTCGCAGACTACTACGACAATAACTTGCTGGGCCACGAAAAGTCTCATTTGAGATCGATGGACGAGACCGCACTAATCGCGATCGGTATCTTGCTAGAAGAAGCTGCTGCCGAAGGTCTGGGCCGCACTGGCGATCTTGCTCTCGTAGAGCCGGCTGGACAGGATGGCTCCGAAGATCCGGAGGAAACGTACTGGCACAACGATAACTGGAAGAGAAGTGTCGTCACCCAGCTTCGGGGCGCGCAAGTTCCGAAGCGCAAGAAAACGGCGGCCGGTACAGCGCCGGTGACTGTCACGGTGCGGGAAAAGCCTGGAACTAAAACTTGAGCTTGGGAATAAAGCCAGAAGACTTATGGTCTAACTTCGCCGCCCACGGTACCTGAGACTCGTGGACCCCAGGGAAGCCGCGAGCACCAGACATACTCTGACGACGACAGAGAGCTGCGAATCGGAGGCATCAAGCCGGCGTAGTAGATCCACAAGGCTCATGCCATCTGTCCCAGTTGCAGTCCCACGCGTCTGGCAGATAAGGATCTGCAAGCCTGCAGCGTCGATTGAGAACGGCTGGTTGTGGGGCCCGCCTCGGCGGAGTAGAGACGCTCATGCTCTACAAATGTTGAAGGTAGCAACTGCTCTTGAGCCAGGTGGAGAGTGGTAAGCCTTGCAGCCGCTTCCCAGCATCGAAGCATCATCTTATCGACGGTCCCTTTCATCTGGCGGCCTAGAATCTCACTCGACATTGAACAGTACCGCAGAAGAGCCAGGACATTCCCGACTTTCTCGTGCTACGTCGCGGCCATGCAAGCCTAAGAGTGCTTTTAGCCGGGCCATCGGTCGTGCTCTGCAGTTCACTGGCCAGTTCATGCACGGAAGCCGCCTGGAAGTAAGAGGTATTTCCAATGGACCAGTCGCTAGCCTATCAGCCTGTTGTCTCAGCTCCAGTCTGCTCATTGATTCATATTTGGCGGGCAAGGCTACGTACTGTCCCTGTCCACCACAAAGTGGATGCCGCTGCTGATGTTGCAGCTTCTGCCAGAGGCCTGCATTGTAATCGCTGCTGATAACGATACGTGGTGAGTCATCATACTGCTATTGCTGGACATTGTCTTGTTGGAAGACATTCACGTCCTCTGCTGTCGTTCTGACTGTACCGGGCCGAGCAGCCGCGTCCATCGAGCCGAGTCTTGGCGGAGCCTGTCCCTCCGAAGGACGCATTTGGCCAGAAATGCTTTGGAGGCTGAGAACGGCCATGGCAGCTCCCAAGCCAACGATAATGACAGCTACAGTGACCAAGGCATAACGTTCGAGATCTTTTGGCCAGTCATATGTTCAGCGTTAAACGAAACCAACGCGTGCACCGCATGTCTGAACCGTAACATGGAGGTGGGTCGCATACAGATGACCCACCTGGAGAATGTTGGGGAAGTGGAACTTCTCCAGATCGACGACGCTTCCAGATCGGCAGATCGCAGCACTGATGGTGAACGCTCTCCGCTGGTCCAGCGACGTCCATACATATCTTGCCTTTGCCTGGATGCGTTGACACCGTCGAATCGCTCGCATACTGTTGGCTAAATCACTGCTGGATTTAGCCGGCTCGCTTGGCCATGCACGGCCGTATTGGGCCCACACCGCAAGCCCGTGGAGAGAAAACCTGGAGATCCCATAAGACACGGGAAAGAGCCAGACTCTGCCCAGATCACCATAGGTCTGCTGAATCAGGCCGTGCATCATGCAGGCTCTTGGGACCGCAGCCAATGGCATGTAAGCTTCCCAGCTCCATCTATCGCGTGCCGTGTCCAAAGTCTCACGGAGTGGCCTCAGCTGCGCTTCTCACCCCAGAGATGGTGGCTTACCCTCGTGGTCTGCTAGCCGCCTGTACCATGTACTCTTGATAGTGCATGCTCCGGTTAAACAGGAAGAATTACCTCTAAGGCACAACAGCTCATATATGGGCTGTCAGCGTCCCAGACGCTCGTTACTGAGCATCGGGCCTTCCACTCACTCCACTACACTCGTACTCCGAGCACGACACACTCCTGCGCCCCGACACTATCGCTATTGACACCACATTGCCACAATGGATCGTCCTACGAAAGGCACATTCCGCCTGGCGGAACGAGAGTTCCCAGCGGTCACATGGTACACCGATCCTTCGTTGCGAAAGACCTACATCTGCCTGATGTTCGTTGTCATCACCTCTGCGACAAACGGTTACGATGGATCCATGGTGAACGGTCTGCAGTCCTTGGTGCCATGGAAGGACTGTAAGATCAATCGAAGCGAGAGTGCATGTATGGGATCTCGCTAACGTTACACCAGACTTCAACCACCCGGAGGGCTCTCTGCTCGGTCTGTTCGCCTGCATCATGTCCATTGGCTCGCTCGTCGCTCTCCCCGTCGTTCCATACACCGCTGATATCCTCGGCCGCCGATGGGGTATTATCATTGGATGTACCATTATGATTCTCGGGGTCATCCTGCAGTCTATCTCAGTGAACTTCAAGATGTTCATCGCGGCTCGCTTCTTCCTGGGATTCGGCATTGCCATCGCGCATGGAAGCTCGCCACTCCTCATCACTGAGCTGGTGCACCCGCAGCATCGCGCCACCTTTACTACAATCTACAACACAACTTGGTACCTCGGCTCCATCATTGCTGCATGGCTGACATTCGGCACGAACCACATCCCCAACAACTGGTCCTGGAGAATCCCCTCCATCGTCCAGGCTGCACCTTCGATAATCCAGCTGTGCTTCGTGTGGTTCGTACCTGAGAGCCCAAGATGGATGGTGGCCCATGGCAAAGTCGAGCAAGCTCACCGTACTCTAGCTAACATCCATGCCAACGGCAACTTGGACGACGAAGTCGTCATGCTTGAGATAAATGAGATCAAAGATACACTGAAGCTCGAGCAAGAGTTTGAGGGCAACGGATGGCTGGAGCTTATCCGGACCAAGGGCAACCGCCGTCGGTTGGCGATTCTGCTCACGCTTGGGCTATTCTCTCAGTGGTCTGGCAACGGTCTCGCCTCTTACTACCTCAACTTGGTTCTGAACAGCATCGGAATTACCAACAGCAACACTCAGCTCGTCATCAACGGTTGCCTGCAGATCCTCAACTTAATTGTCGCCGTTGGCCAGTGCTTCGTGGTTGACCGCTTCGGCCGCCGCACTCTCTTCCTGGTCTCGACCTCTGGCATGCTCTGCACTTTCATCATCTGGACTGCCTGTGCCGGCGAGTTCCACAAGACGGGCGTCAAGGCGACTGGCAACGTGGTCATTGCCATGATCTACATCTACTACGTCTTCTACAACATGGCTTGGTCTGGCATGCTCATTGGTTATTCCGCAGAGATCTTGCCATACAACATCCGTGCTAAGGGCATGACGATGATGTTCTTGATGGTCGACATCGCCCTTTTCTTTAACCAATATGTCAACCCGATCGCGTTGAAGCACTTGGACTGGAAATACTACATCGTGTATGTCTGCTGGCTTGCCGTGGAGCTCGTCATAGTGTACTTCTTGTACGTGGAGACTCGGTACACGCCGCTTGAGGAAATCGCAAAGCATTTCGTAAGTATACTCACAGCATCTCGATGGGACGAGAGAAGGCTAACACTGTCTAGGATGGCAAGGATGCTATTGTCGGCGGTGCTGTCGCGACTGAGAAGTCTAGGCACCTTGCAGCAGAAATTGGAGGCCTCGACACAGTCAACCTTGGCGAGAAGAGCGGCGAGGCTCAAGTCGAGCAGAGGGAGCTTTAGTCGTCAAGGCCTTTTGCATGAACCGCACGAACTACAAGGCTTCTGTCTACAGTCGTTAGCCAAGCATATAGAGGATGTCGAAACGAGAACAATCGCTCTGAACACCTGAGAAGACCTTCTCCCTTGCTTTGTCAACCCCTCCGATTTCCTGAAGCACGCTCACTCGTCGGTGGGTTTGTGCTTTAGCCGTTGATGAAGCACGACTTCGTCGGTCGATCATGGTCGTGAAGGTAGCACAGAGCGCAAGTAAGGTCCGTCTGCGGCGTTCTTTCACAGCGCCGTAATACCTTGCTGTCGCTCACTGGCGTGCTGCCCCGGTGACAATCTCCGAAGACAGGCCCGGAACGTGTCTCCTGTAGTGTGCCGTTGCACAGCGTATCGGATAGTTGCAGATGTATGCGAGAGGGAGAGCATGGTCTCCGGAAGCTGGCCTCCTGCAAAAAAAGCCGTGAGCGTCTGCGTCCAGCCGAGTCTCACTTCCACACTTCCGATGGCCGGCATTTGTTTCGACCTGCGACTCATCATCACGCTTGCCATGTGTGGCTCACGTTTGCTAGCGATCCTCTCAGACTAGATCCATCAAGGCGGTCCGTCGTGCCTCGGCAATCCTCGAGTGCAAGCCATACCGAGATGGGGTTGGCGGTGGGAGTACTGCCGCAGCCACGGAGGTGGAGGCAGGGCGACAACTTGCGGAGAAGTCGAGTTTGCTAATCTCTGCAAGGAACGTGATTCGCGGGAGCAGCATGGTTGTAGATGAACGCCGCTCGCCTGCAGCTTGCTGCTTGTTCGAATTGAGTTGGCACGGCGTGGGAATCGGATCGCAATGGAGCTCTTCGGGGGGATCATGATCCCATGCGCGAGCACCGTTGGCGGACCTTGCTGACAAGTCCATCTCTCACTTCGTCTCTACTCTGTGACTTCTTCTTGCTTTGCTTGCGATCTGTGTGCAATAGTGCTTGCGTGCGTAGGTCGGCAAAGACGGAGTTTAAACGACAATGGAAGAGACAGGAAGGAAAACATCGGACGTAGCCACCATGGCAGAAGAGGAGCTCAAGCAACATCCGGACGGCAAGCCACCTCGATGTATGGAAAGACGATTGGTAGCAACTGGCGCACAACATGCTGATCAGTGAACACCAGATCCAATCCCTAGCACTGATCCCAACGACCCGTTGAACTGGAGCACAGCGTCGAAGATCACGACGTACGCCACCATCTGCCTGTTCTCCTTCATTGCAAACGTCAATGGCTCCAACTTTACTGTGGCTATCGTGCCACTCGTGAAGCACTTTCATACAACTCCCACCCACGCTACTTGGCTAGTCGGCTTCAATGTGCTCATGTTTGGGCTGGGAAACATCCTGTGGGTACCATTGATGCGAGTATTGGGGAAGCGGCCGGTTTACTTGATGGCACTTGCAGTCTTCGTGGCGGCGAACGCTTGGTCTACAAAGGCAACGTCATGGGGCAGCTTACTGGGAGCGCGGATGGTATCCGGTTTTGGAGCAGCGGCAGCCGATGCTACAGTGCCCAGCGCAGTCGCGGAGATGTTCTTCGTAGACCAGAGAGGGCATTGCTTGATGTTCTTTTCCTTCGCCCTCGCCAGTGGTATCTTCCTGGGCCCTCTCATCAATGCGTATATTGTGCAGCTGCACGGCTGGAGATGGTCCTGTGGCTTTCTTGCGATCGCTGGAGGCGCCATCTTCATCCTGGCTCTGTTCTTTATTCGCGAGACGCAATACACCGAGGAGCGCCGGCAGTGGCCTGAGGAAGAGGTACCAAAGAAACGCTCCTACGTTGGATGGCTGAGTCTTACAGTCGGCTCCAACCGTGAGAAGCCGCTTCAACGCTTCCTGGTCACCTTCTGGGATATCCTACGCATGGCCTTCTACCCACCAGTCTTCTGGGTCGGCTGCCTAATTGGCCTCTTCGTTGGCTGGACGATTGTCATTCAAATCACCGCATCACAAACATTCCTGAAGCCACCCTACAAATGGAAGATCGGCAGCGTCGGCCTTTTCTCTATCTCAGGCTGGATCGGGACCGTGCTCTCTTTCTACTTCGGCGGCATGCTCATCGACTTGATCGCCAACCGCGCTAGCAAGCATGATCACACCATCAAAGCGAAGCCGGAAAAGCGTCTGATCGCGCTGGTCATTCCATTCGTTCTTTCACCTGTGGGCATCATTATCTACGGACAGTGCCTGGCAAACAAGACTACATGGGTGGGACCAGCATTTGGCTATGCAATGCACTCTTTTGGCTTCACAGCAGTGAACAATATCGCCATCACCTTCGCTGTGGACTGCTATCAGAACTTTGCGGGCGAGGCTTTGGTAACCGTATTCGTTGTGCGTAATGTAATTGCCCTGGTATGCAGCTTCTACTCCAACGCGTGGATCATGGAGGATGGCTTGGAAGCTGTAAGTGCGGCATGCCCGACGACTATGGGTGCAAGTGCTGACATGGTATCAGGTCACTGGCACGATGGCTGCCCTCCAATGGGCGTTGCTACTGATCGCTGTGCCTACGTATTTCTTCTCCAGGCAGATCTTGGCTTTCACGAGCACTTACGGTCCGATGAAGCGAATAGAGAGAGCGTGATGCTCCGTCCTCATGTCCAAGGAACAAACGTGTGGAATAGCAAAGGAGAAACGCACCTCGGCTTTATTCGCAGACCTGCTTCTGTCTCCCGGGCTCTCACAAAGATTGTCACGAGACATTGACATGACAGATCACGCTTGATATAAACACTGTGGATGTTTCCTCGGTCATACCTAGAGCGAAGCTAGCGGCCTCAGCGGCGACTCCCGCAAAGCATCTGCACATTCCTTCTGTGCATCGTACCCGTACAGCCATGGTTGACGCTCGGGACACTGCCACCTGCTCGGGAACTTGCAATCGATCTTCTTGCCAAGCTGGGACAGCATGAGCTTGTCTCGTACTTCCTGTTCCGGCCCATCCACCATGTGGAAGTCATGCCGCTGAGCGAAAGTTTCCTTGACGATGCGCTCGCCTCGAGACTTCCGCAGCCGTTCGTACAAGCGCAGCGCTTCCGGCAGCTGTCCCTTCGACTCCACCGCGGCGAGTATATTGCCTAATACAGCGCCATCTTCGATCGAACTATTTGCACCCTGCGCTAGATAAGGCAGCATTGGGTGACATGCGTCGCCCATGAACACCAAGGTCGACTTGTCGCTGATCCAGGTCTCTAGCTCCGGTCGATGCATAAGCTTCCACTTATCCACCGTCTTGACCTGATCAAGGAAACGGTTGAGCACTGGATCCCAGCCGTCAAAGATCTTGCGCATTTCATCAAGAGAGCCCTTCTGCCGGGCGACATTTTCTGGCAGGTCGTCAGGCACTAGCAAGACCATGTTGAACTCGCGTCCGTCTCGGAGGGAGTAGGCTACGACGTGCGCATTAGGTCCAATCCAGAATTGACAAGAAGGGTTAGAGATCCAATCACGGAGCTCTGCATCATCGACTTCATCGATCTTAAGCACAATTCGGTACGCTAGATCGCCAGTTGGCAGTGGCGAGTCTGACGTGTCCTTGGCGGTGAGGAAACGCTCGCGGCACTTGGACCACAATCCGTCGGCGGCGACAATAAGATCAGCATGTAGCTCTTCACCACCCTCAAGCGTGACTGATGGCTTGTCGAAGTTGGCGTCCGCCACTTTGGCACCAGTCCGTAGTCTAGCACCCAGTTGCTTCGCTCTGCCAGCCAGTGACCGTTGAACGTCCACCCGGTGTAGGTCCCAAAAAGGAGCGTTGTACTTGCGTCTCAGACCTCCATTGAAATCTTCGGTACGGCTTAGTATCTTGCCGTCCTTGTACCGCCGCACCTGCAATAGAGTTGGCTCTGCTGCTTTGCTTCCCAGCTCGTCGTAGATGCCAAAGTACTGGAATATCTTGCTCGCATTGGGTGTGATTTGTAGGCCAGCTCCAATCTCTGCAAGCTCTCGAGCGCCCTCAAGAATCAAAACATGATGGCCTGCTAAGGCGCAGGATATCGCAGCGCTCAGTCCACTCAGTCCAGCTCCGATGATGATAATGTCCAATGGTGACGGTGAGGTCTTCTGTTGCTGTGGGGCGGCCATGCTTCAGAGATCAATCGTTGTTTCCGCTCGTCCACTCCAGAGAGATTCACGTTCATGGTGGGAGACATCTCTGTGAGGTCGGATTTCGTCCGATAGACTTGACCGCAGTTGTCGATGCCGGGTCGGTTTGCCACGATGCTTGTGGAGGCGGAGAAGACGGTCTAACCTCCTCTAGCCACGCATCTAGGGCTCTCGCGTGAAACTTCTCCGGTTGCCGTCTGACCATTGCCGTTGTCAATGCCCGATCTCGCAGTCACGCCGTCCACAATGTCGACGTGGTCCGAGAGAATGCTTGCTCCAGGGACTGTACTTCGCAGAGGTGAAATATATGCACGCAATAACGCACCGCCAAGGTTACCACTGCATCAACCTTGATACCAAGTGAGATCAAGAGGACGGTGGACGACGACATCATGGCCAACGACCCCAGAGAATCAGCTAAGATCGTAGAGACATCGGGCAACTTCAGAGACTATCTTATCCCATTAGACCATCCCAGACTCCATCCAAGCGACAGAGATGCTCGCACGCATGCAAAGGGGGTGCTCGGAAACCCCAAGATCTTCCTGGTTCCTGTAGCACAAGGCTGGCTCAAGAACTACGAACAGCCTTACAAAGGCTTCACGACGGACGGCAAAGTAGTACCTGACCTCTGGCACTACGATGCGTCGGCGAACGGACCGACTGCTAGGATGGTTGAGGCGGCAAAGAAAGTGCTCTCTGCCGCGTCAACGGAAGAGAGCAAAGCGTTCAGGTACCCGGTAGACGCGAGAGAGTGGCGGTCGTGGTCGAATCCGGAGGTGCGACATAGATCGTGGCGACTGTGTCAAAGCAAACGCTGACCTCATTCAGGTCATAGTAGTAGACACCGGCCTCCGAATAGAAGAGATGTCCTCTCCTCTCCGCACAGCCGTGCACGATCTCCTCAAGGCCAGCTTATCTGAAGAAGGCTACAAGAAAGTCTGGACGGCCATGGTCATGAACGACTTCCTTGGTGATCTCACACATCTGAAGAACGTCATGGTGAGTACCCTTGTGTATGACCATTACCCGAAAATCATAGCTTATCCTTATGGGTTCTCTAGAACACTGACTCCTACCACTTCTGCCTATTTGGCGAGCCCTCTGAGGACAAACCTTGGGGTTTCAACGTCTTTGGACATCATCTTTGCCTGAACGTCTTCACGCTGAAGGGCGAGGTAGTGGCTGGACCATTCTTTGTAGGCGCTGAGCCGAACATTATCGATGAGGGACCGCATAAGGGGTTGGCGATGCTGAATAGGGAGGAGGAGGCTGGGTTGAACTTCATGAAGTCTTTGTCCGCCGAGCAGCAGAAGAAGGCTACCTTGCAAGGTGAAATCAACGATATCACGGGCGACACCATGCCTTGCGGCAGATTCAACCCTGCAGATCTCCGTGGTCTCGGCGGCGCTCACCAAGATAACCGCGTGATCCCCTATGAAGGCCTCAACGCCAAGGACATGGACGACTCACAGCGGAAAGCACTGCTCAACATCATCAGTATTTTCAACGAGCTGCTTCCGAAAGGCCCGAAGGGACGCTTCATGAAGCTTGTGGAGAGGCACCTTGACGATACGCACTTCGCCTGGATCGGCCCGGTGGACGACAAGACTCCCTTCTATTTCCGGGTGCATAGTCCCATCGTCATGAATGAGTTTGACCATCACAATGGTGTATGGCTTGCGAATGCGCTACCGAAGAAGTACCATATCCACACAATCCAGCGGTTGCCGAATCGAGGCGACTATGGAACCGCGCTGTACGAGGGGTGGGTGCAGCAGCATGGGAAAGCGGGTGTGAAGATCTGATTGTCATTATAGGCCTCCGCGGCCGTACGGAGATGCCCCAAATGTAGTAAACCATGATTGAGCTAAGTGAGCTCAAGTCACTTAGTCTTGGGCCAGCGGCTCGTGGTGTACTGCCTTGGCCTCCCAATCTCGTCGACTCATGTTTGTCCGTACTCCGTCCACTTCGCAGCTTGGCAGCTTTGGTCGTATGAGTGTTATTAGCCTGCAAGCTTTAGACCTCTCTCCACGTATTGCCTGTAGATGCGTGCAGTCTTGTCGCAGGGGTAGAGGTCCAGGAATGAGGTTGCGGATAACCTTCATCGCCTGCTGCGGCACGGTGTTACGCTCTCGGCCGTCCATGTTGGCGACGGCCAACAGGCTGTAGCGATGCTGCCTTCCTTGCTGTCAGATTGTTCGAAGGGATTTGTGCAATTGGTGCCACGGTATCTTCGTCGCCTTGCGAAACTGTACAGGCTGCCCTCAGCTCCGTGTCGCATCTTCTAAACGCATGTCGGGCAGTTCGAAGAAGTAAGGTGCTCTCAAAGACGTGAATCTCGTCGGATGCCTGCAGGAAGGGGTCGTAGAGCATCGCCTACGTATAGTATGCTCTCCTGTGGTGCCTTGTTGCCGTGGCGCCACTACCGACTCTGGGCACATAATAAGCACTTCATCCGTACTGATGTGTACGATGGGTCCCAGCATCGAGAAAGTCGCATGAGTGATGTAGAATGACCCTCAACGCTGAACATAATGGTGGCAGCCAGCCAATGCGGGTTCCGATCACCCATACCCTCAACCACTGATCACACCAATAGCAAGCATGATTATTCGTTCCTCTCTCCGAGTTCACGTCTTCCAAGTATACCACCCTCTCACGGTCAAATACACCGAACGCGGCAGGCGTCTGCGTAGAAGTATTCACCTGGTCAGGCGCGAACACCACGGGATACGTACGTATCAGCATTTGCTGCTTGCCAGAGGCAGTCGGCGAGCACATTCCCATGGTACGTTGACAGGATCCGCACCACACAGCCTACCGTATGAAGATCGACGAATGCCAGAGCGAAAGCTACCACGTCGAGTGCGACCTGAGTGAGCCATATTCCACGGCATATGTCACGGCTGAGGCCGGTCGCAACGTTCGAGTCATCTTCAGATCTTGCGTAAAGCCAGCATGTCTGAGACTGTGACCTCGCGGTAAAGCCAAACACACGATAGAGCTATGGCTTTGCATCTATGTTCTCTCCTGGGATGTCTTGTTGAGGGCTGATGCCGCTTCTTTCCTGATGGTGTCGCTATTGCTGCAGACAATGTTATTAATGTACTACTAGCTAGGGCACACGGAAGAAGGATGTGTTGCTCTTTGCGGTGACATGACTCTGGGACGCAGCTACGGATAGCTTTGGATATGTCTCGGAGGCGTATGAACGCCTCCTGATCGATTGTCGATGATAACCTGTGCTAATAGGTAGTTGGCGGATCATCGGCTGCTTCTGCTTTGGTGATCGTAGCTTGCAACAATCACGTTGCAACTTTTGGTCTCAGAGTGGTCATCATGATCAATGATCACGGCACAGAAATGGTGGTAGATGTAACGCAGCTGGTGGGTCCTGAGCCGGTTGAACGTTTCGGTGACTGTGATCAATATCTTTCGTGTAACCATAGGTTGGGATGTAGTCCTCCTTCAAGTGTAACATGTGGTTCAATAATAGATAGTCTTGAGGCTGAAGTTGATGTTACAGTTGCCTTGTTGAGATTTCCAAAACACTGCCAAGGACTGCGGTCAAGCCTTTCCATGGCACTGGCCCAGACTCGAAACGCGCTAGCGGCTGCTCTCCGAATCACCGCTCCATCTCCTTTTGCGACGTCTTCATCTTCATCTTCTTCCTCCACGGTTCCAAGCGTGCGCAACACCTGGAAACTTGTGGAATCATCTCCAGGTCATCAACGCTACGCCTGTGTATACTTATATGATACTGCTCTGTGGAGGTACACTATGGATGCCCCTTGAACAGCGTGCTCCGTTGCCTACGGAGAACTGCGGTTTGACAAGGGAACCCGTCAAGAACATCCGCTCTCCGCGACACTCCTTCCGAGGGTCAAACGAAGATCTATGGAGCAGCAAGCTCGTGCAATTTAACGCTCCACTGGCAAGACCTCAGACCAATCTGCAAGTGCTGCAAATATCCCAGTGCGCTGTTTGTATCCAGGTTGCCCAGATTAATGCCGAACAGGAGTGGGGTAAGAAACGCTATGGTCACGAATACGAACGCACCTTCTGGCGGTAGGTGTCACGCGGGCGCCGGGACGTCATTGCCAAACTTGCAGACAAAGGGAAGGCGCACCTGCGCTGTGCTACATGCCTACCTGCATAAGTAAGGTGGGTTATAGAGCTCGCTCCAAGTTTCACCCTGCCAACTTCAACAAATACTCTTCACGTCCCAACTTTCTTCAGAGTACACTATCTGCTCAGAGCACATTGAGAGAACCGCACCGACCGACAATCCAACATGCAGTTCACCGCCATTACAGGCCTTCTGGCACTTACGACCTCCGCCCTTGCGCAGTACACCAACCAGTCAGCACCGTACGTATTGAACAGTAAGCCCGATTATCTCAGACACATCCACTAACACTGGCACTCGTCGATATCAGATTCCACCTCATCTTGATTACTGAGGACGCGAAGTACAATGGCACGGGTCTCGTCGCCTGCCACGAGGGTGCTGCCATCGAGGCGGCCTGCTCCGGAGCTGGTCTTGGTTACTCACTGAACCAGTCATCGACTTTCCAGCTCAACACCAGCAGCTCGTCCTTCGGGCAGAGTGGTGGTTCTCTGGGGACGCCGGGTTACTTGACTTTCGAGCTCCGTGGGGGCAACTTCAACCGTGAGTTATAGTATTTCCTAATCCCCTCATGCAGTATAGTGTGCTAACGGGCGACGCAGTGTCCGAACCGATGGGCCTGTCCTACAACGATGCTTCGAATGTTGCCGTCCCGATCTTCGACCCCAGTGACGATGGTGCTACTGCTGTTGCCTTCGACTCCGACAACAAGATGAACATCCAATACTCGATTTCTGACACCGTATCACCCCCGGCGTACATCAACACTACCGCTCTCTACCGCTGGTACATTTGCGAGACGTACGAGGGCTACTTCTACGAGACTTTGAGCTGGGTGATGGGCAACTCCCCGCCGGAGAACCCGAGCTGCTGTAAGGTGGACGTGGTCAGGCAGTTTGTCTAGCAGCATGATGACGAAATGGTTCGGTTGTGGGTGTCAAGGCTCGGTAACAAGCGAATTGACTGCGTGAAGGGCCGATGAGGGGAAGACTAATGTATACAATTCCACACAAGATGTGGCGCTGCCGCCAGCGGCACTCGTTGCACAATACTGTTCTTGCCATTGTCCACTACTGCGCATCTTCACCTTCGTGCCTTTGTCGCCAACGTCCCGATCGACGCACCTACCCTCTCAGGCGCGCAATCACTCAGCAAATTCTCCATATGCCTGGAAGGAGTAAGAACACGGAAGCTACAAATTCCCAATGATGTCGAGTTACATCGGCCAAAAAGGTAGTTCTATACCGTATCAGGCGCCTGTTAAGACACTCCGTCTACGTGACTTATTACCTAGCTCTGGTGAAACCTGCAATTCGCATTGCTGGCCGCGATCACAAGTGCAGGCAGGCTCACATGTCACTGGCTCGTCTTACGATGATGGCGCTAGCGGGAGTTTTTCCGTCGATCCCGCTGCGCGTTCTGAACCTTGCACCGCGTCCATCACACCCTTTCTAACAACTTGAGGAACAATATCATTCGCGTTCTGTGCCAGTATTGACAGCCTATGCTTGCCGCATGTCTCGAGACCATAAACGCAGATGAGAGATCGACGCAGGAACTTCACCAAAGCCGTGCACGATGTATTCGAGGAACGCGCTCGCCGTTTGCCGTGGCTTCACGACGACGAGCTATCGGCCAGGGATCAACCTACTATTCTACCGTCTGGTGCTCTCAGCACACCGCTTGAATTCTTCTGCAGCACGCTCACGTGAGCGTCGATTGCTGGCCGACGCCGGCGATACATGGGGTCATACACAAGGCAAACCAGTGCTCGCGACACTTTCTTCCGAGGGCGTTGCCTTGAAGCAGAGACTTGCGCGCCGGGTCGACGATCCCATCGCTGTTTTAACCAATGCCATGGCCAGTGGAACAGCGACTCTCGAAGTGGCACGCCTTTGCCTGGAGGCCTGCATGGTTGATATGTCCAGGCTACCGCGGAGACAGCGTGCTCTTGCAGTGCAAGCCGGCAACATAGGTGGCCTTACTCTCCGGTGGCTGTGGGACCAAGACATGCGTTGGGTACCTGCCGTTCGTGAGGATGTCTTCTTCTTGACCAACCTGGTCTACTTCCTCCATGCGGAAAAGCTGGACGACTTCGTTCTTGGCTGGCTGAAACAGCCACTTCCCGAAGAAGTCTACAAAGAAGTGGGCGCCGACTGCAGTCATCAATGGCGCGGACAGATGTTACGTACTCTAATCAATGCCCATCTAATGCTGCAGTGGGATTCTTCTGCAGACAGTGCCATCGATTGCTTCTTTGCAGTCCAAGAAGAGATAGACCCGCATGGAAACATGATTTGAAGAGTGGTGTTCTCGCACAGAACCCTTCTCCTTTGGTCCGAACATCTACCTGGCCCTCTTTGGTGGTGCTTTCGAAACAGCTATGCATGACCCGTTTTGGGCGCACATCACCAGTCAAATTTGACCGCTTCGTGCACCACTACACGAATGACAATCGCAGGAGTCGTGACAATGCGCTGGATATCGCGTCTTTGATGCTGTGCCACCCATCACGACCCGACGGCAGCTTGGCATTAGACTTTCTCAAGGACCTGAGGAGCGCACGCTCGCAGACGGAAGCGGTGAAGCAACTGTCAGCCGGTCAAAACATGGCCACCATGAAGGTTTGCTTCTTCTTCGATAGGACGCAACGTGTTTTACGAGACTGGGGCAGATCAGATGACGCGGACTGGGTGTCCAATTACATGAAGGAGCTAGTCTCTGAGCAAGCGCTTACTGAGTTCGAACGCAAGAAGCTGAAAGATCCGAAGCCTCCTGTTATTGCTCGGCCGCAGAAGACTTATGCGACCCGACGCTTGAGTCTATGACCGAGCTGCATCGATGAGGGCGAAATTGTTATCCATCACAAGCACTATTCGGGACCGGGGCATTGCCAAAGACAACTCAAGCATTCATCTCCACGAGTCACCCGCAGGATCCGACACCAGGAGTCTGTAGTCACACGCGTACGTTGTGGTACTGCCAAGAATGCTAAGACAAATATCGAGCGACTCTCCCAGGAGGTAACTTAGCTCGACTTACCTGTTGAACTGTCTGAGTAAAAATGTTGAAGTCCCGACCCGTTCTCGACCACGCCCGGACCGCCCATCATACTACGATACAAGGCTCACTCACTCCCTCGGACTCGAGCGTCACATGAGTTGATCAGTGGGTTGATCAGTGGGTACTTAAGACCGCCCAACTCCATCGGAATCAATCTGCAACAACAACTCAACAAAGTCTCCTTGGAGTAAGAGATTGGTGCTGCACCTCGAAAATTCCCATCTCGACAAACACCAGCACTATGGACGACACAACACATCTGCGGTACCACAACGCCGCCCTCGAGACAGAACTCCGTCTTGTCAAGGAGCAGCTTGCCCAGGCACAGTCGGCGACCTGCTACCTCGCTACTACCTTCAGCAACCAGCACTCTCGTCGTGAGCAGCATAACATCGACAGCATCCAGCGTCGGCTCGATGAGACGCTTGCGGAGAACGCTCAGTTGAGACGGTACTTGAACATCAAGCAAGATGGCATCACTATCACTGGGGGAGACCCAAATGAGTTTCGCCGCATCACTGCAGGGAAGAGAACGGTAGCTGGCCAGCTTCACCCACCGTCACCGCCAAGTACGGGCGCTCGCTTCCGCGCTGATGACCTACTGAGTTTTGACGCTGGAGAAAATGTGGCGGACACCGAAGCTTGGCTTTCACCTTCCCCAGCGCCAAGCACATTGCCCAATACTCCCGAGCCCGGGACCTCCAACCTCATCGACACTCCTTACGATACCTTAGCGGCATCGCCGGCGGTTGGCCTAGGCATCTCCAACATCCCGTCTCAGCCTCAAAGCGAGATCATCCCGACACCAAACCCTATCACAACATCACAAGATGCCGAACAGGGCCAGACGGTCTACCACAGCAATGGCAGCCCAGCCTTCGTCACCCTCGGTCCAGAGAAACCTCCGACTCCGCCGGTCGACAGCGCTCAGCCCACTCCGGATCCAAATGCGCCGACCAGTCCGAGATGGCCTTTTGAGCAGTGGGAACGCAAGTACCTCCTGGGTCAAGCTTGCTTCATCGATGACATGGACGGCGACGAGTACGCGGACAACTGGGTGAAAGTTGCGAAGCTGAAGGGTAGGCACAGTGCGGAGGAATGGCAAGAGTTTTATGAGGATCAGATCAGGCAAGATTACTACGAGCAGCAGAATGCTAAGCTTGCAGTCTCGTTCTCGGGTGAGGTAAAGAAGGCGGGGAGTGAGAAAGAGGACATGCACTCGGAGAGCGAAGACGCGGAGGCTAAGGACAGCGGTGATGAAAGCGAGGCCGAGGATGAAGCCGTGGCCGTCGAGTCTCAAGAAGAAGTGGCAGTCGACGAGGGCAGGGAGAGCTTCGCAGAGGCTACATCTTCTGATCGTGCGGACGTGGTGGAAGGCGACTGTGACGTGGAGGCCGAGTCCGCAGTGGCGACGAAAGCCACTAACCCTGACGTCTTGAAAGAATTTGTCGAGCACGAAGAGGTGGAGGTTCAATCGTCTCCATCACCACCGGATCTCCAAGGGCTCGCAGCCTCCCGCTGGGCGCCGAAGAATGATGGTGGCCGGACCGGAGAGGAGGCTGCTATGCATCGAAGCGACGCTCAGCCTTCGCAACTGTGTACGAGGGGTGACAGCCGCACAGAGGACGCCGGCGCGAGTCAGGGAGTTGTGGCGGTTCCTGGGATGGATCTGACGACACTGCCCACTGTGGTCCCGGAGGCTCCTCGTGCGCCCGCGATCGCCCTCAATCCGCGTGGGAGTGGTGCGGCGCTCGAACCACGTCCACTCAGGTTCGACCGCGGCAGAAACCGCCAGCCACGATACCAGGACAACCGCCCACGCCACCAGAATGACCGCCCACGCCACCAGAACGACCGGTCAGATTACCAGGACACCCGCCCACCATGCTGCCGCTTCACGGCGGACGAAAACGACCTCTTCCACTCCGGATTCGACCACGATGCATCCAGCTTCCGTACAGTCATGATCTCCAACATCCCACCGAACACCACGCTCGCAGAGGTCCTCGACAAAGTCCGCGGCAGCAATGTGGTATCCGCTACTTACCTCGCTACCTCGGAGATGCGGACGAAACCGGCGGTGGAGACGAATGCAGTAATGGTGACCTTCCGGTACGCCGATCGCGCGAAAGCCTTCGCCGACTTCTGCGAAAACAACTACATCTTCTTCAAGTCAGAGTACTGGGATGCGCCGCTCAAGGCTACGGTTACGCACATCCAAGCACCCGTTCGCCAAACACCTTTCTTCCACCCTGATGCTACGAGGGTTCTCTTCGTTGTCGACCACAACACGTTCAACGCGGAAGATATCATGGAGAGAGTTCTGAGCTTCGACATAGAGCAGGGTAAGGAGAGGGGGAGGCGGTGTAAATGGCCGCTGCGTATGGGCAGGGATAAGGATGGGATCTTGTTCTTCGAATTCGCGAACATCGGGCATGCGGGTGCGGCGAAGCAGCATATTGGGAATCTGTGGGAGGTCCTTCCGGGTCTGAATACGGGGTTCTTTCAGGATCCTTGCGCTGGGAGATTGGCGGGGTTGAGGGAGGGTGGTGAGGATGTGGAGCCAGATGAGAAGGAGGATGGTAGCTCGATGGCATCTCCCGAGATGAACTATACTCTCGAGAAGCCAGCGCCCGCCGTGGCGGCCGAAGTCGACAAGCCGGAGAGCAACGTCATCGAGAGCCAAGCAAAGCCCGTGACGGAAGCTGATGCGATCCCGAGAAAAGGGTGGAGTACGGGCGGTGATATTGAGGCTGCGAGGGCTTTCATGAGCTCAGTGAAGAAGTGCTATGCGAAGGATGGGATGTCGATGCCGAGAGGTAGGCTCCTTCCGGAGGCGAGGAGTGCGGAGCGGGATGATGATGGTGATGTGGAGAGGGAGGGTGAGGCAATTGGTGCTGAGGGTTGAGGGGAAGTGGGTGAGTGCTGCATAGAAGGATCAACGAGAAGAGACGGTCGGGTCACGGAAAAGTGTCAATGGGGTGGGCGGGACAGATTGGAGTAGTACGTAGCGAGACAGAATGATGACATGAGATACGATCAAATACAATAGTATGTGCCAATGGAAAAGTGCCCGTAAGTGGTGTTAAAGGTATATATCGGAAGTACCGCAAGGCTGAATGCTGTGCCCAAGGTTCGCGCTTCGGCTTCGGGAGTCTCCGCACCCTGCGATGATCGACAGCATCCATCGAGCTTGCAGAATGGTAACGAGCGACCACCACATGTCAATAGCTGACCACCGTCGCCAAGATGAATCAGCAAGGCTCTGGCTGTAAGCTACCTCAACATTTTACAGCAGTGCAACCGCTGACCTTCGGTAGACGGACAATACCCTCCTCCGCCGCAAGTTGGCTACGCGTACCCAAACCCCTATCCGAACCAAGTGACGACTCCGTATCCGGGGTACGCGGCACCACAGCCAACGAGTTCCGTGGGAGTGCTTCAGCAACAGGCACAACTTCAATCGCAAGCACAATTCTTCAGGCCCTTCCCACAGAACGCCGTAGCGAGTCAGCCATCGACTCCGCAGCAGCACACCCCGACGCCTCAACAGCAGCAACGCCGCCAACAACAACCTACGCCAGCTACAACCAGCCGGCAGAATGGGCAGAACGGTGCGCGGAGCGTGCCAGCTCAGCAAGGTGTTCAAGATGGAGGAGCACCGGCAGGGCCAGGCGCACCACCTCCAGATCGCAGCTCACCGGACGTGGAAGAACAGCTGAGGAACGCGTTGCGCGAAGATACAATTCATTGTAGAGGCAACGGCCATGAGCAAGAGCTTCCACGGGTGCAGCTGGCGCAGGGACAGAACCAACAGCAGAACCACGACGACGATGACAACGAGGAACCAGACGACCCGAACGAACCTGTTTTCGCCATCCCAGCACCGCCCGAAGGCAACTATGCCGGCGAAGCTGAGCTGGAGAAGAGCGTGCACGCTTGGTCGCTCGAGCACGGCTACGAGATGGTTCGGCGAGCCAGCAAGAAGAACGCTGCTGGCATTATCTACAAGCGATACTACCATTGTAGTAAGCACGGTAAGCTGGCCAATACCGGGAAGCTCACTGCGACGACTAGGGTTCGGACGAAGAGGAAGAGTAACCGCACTGGCTGCCCCATGAGCTTAGCAGCTGTTGCCATTGATCCAGGCAATCCGGAAGGTGAGTGGCAGATTAGGCATAGGAAGACTCACCACAACCATGGCCCTGTCGAGGCTGTGGCACTTGCTGGTCATCGTCGGAGGGCGAGGATGGGTGGCGTGGAGAAAGCGGTAGATGGGCTGTTCGCGATCGGCACACCGACCACGCAAGTTCTGCACTTCCTGCAGCGCACCAATCCGGATGGCTTGTTCACTCGTACGGATGTGGCGAACATGAAGCTCAAGTGGAAGAAGTACGGCACGTCCACGCACTTGGTGAACCAGTATGCTCGGGATGCGGAGAAAGCGCTCGGTCTGCCGTCTGCTTGCCTACGGTGTAGAGAGAAGAAGGTCAGATGTGACAGCTCTAGACCTACCTGCCAACACTGCATGACGGCGAGTGCGACGTGTGAATATGACCACGAGCCTGGACAGCACCACCCAAACACACAGGATGGTGCGGAGGATGGCACACCAGGTGAAGGCGAAGATGAGGCTACAGCCACTCCTGCATCTAGGCGCGGTCCACCACCCAACAGCGCAGCCCGGCGACGCCAGAACCAGACCGAACTCGCCGCCCAACGCGCACAGACGGAGCAGATACTGCAAGATCTCCAGGCCTTCCAGGCTGAATACGTCAAACCCAAACGTCTGGAACTCAGCAGCTCATCGGTCGAGATCCTCGCACACTCAAGCTGCGGCAATGGCGACAGCTACAAAAACATGCCCACCCTCTATGTAGCAGGCGACTGGCAAACCTACAGCGACTCCTTCATCGAAGCCTCCCTCAAAGAAAACACGGTCGAAACTCTCACTGGCGCTAAGACCGAACCCCTCCGCCCTCAACCAGCAGAAGAAGGCCAAGAAGTAGAGGTAGAAGACTGGAACGAGTACGTCAAACAACTCGCTATCTATAATTGTCGGAACTCGGCTTTACTTGGGCATATGTGGAGTTCGCTTGCGCCATCTTTTCGGACGAGGATCCAGGGGTTTAAGAAAGCGAGTGAGGCTTGGAGAGCTTTGGAGGAGATGTGCTGTCCGAGGGGGAGTGATCAGGCTTTTAAGTTGTTTATGGAGTTGCATGGTGTTACCTTGCAAAGCTGTGGTGGGGATTTGCAGGGATATATTTCGAGGATGGAGACTGCTTGGTATAATTTTTCGAGACTGAAGCAGAGTCAGCAGTTCCCTCATGATCGGTTGGGGAGGCATAGGGGTATGGACGCCGTGTCCCTTACTGCACAAAGTAAGGCTGCTGCTACGCAAGGCGCGGGGTCGGATGTGGTGAGTGAGGAGGCGCTGTGTTTTTTGTTTTTGAGGAATCTGGGGGAGGGGTATCGGCGATGGGTTGATACGCTGTGTCAGACGAGTAATATCGGTGGGTTCGGGACTGGTTTCAAGATTGGGTTTCGGGATTTGACGAAGAGGGCGGTGGAGTGGGAGGGGATGCAGAGACGGAATGGGCAGGTTGGCGGAGCTCCATGACCAATGATTGGGAGCATCTTGCGTCGTCTGTTGACCGGCACAGATGGGATGGTGTCTGTCAAGGTCCGAAGAATGCTGAGTTCCGAGAAGGATGATGGATGCTTTGACGAGGCTACTGATATGGGCGCTGGGCCACTTGACTGGACGGATTCGGCGCCTATCTGCTGCGAGACTACTACAAGACTGGCGAAATACCCTGTGTCGAGACCGCGATAAACTATCAGTGTATCATATGTTGCACATATACCCTGGATGCTCTGACGAGGCTGCTCAACGCCGTGGGCAGACTAGTTCGCCCGGAGCATATGGACTATCTGTTACGGCGGTTCGTGGAGAGATAGTGGCCTACTGTGAGACCTGCACGCGTAGCAAGAAGAGAATTGCGGTGCACCTGCAGCTCTCGGTAGCTGGGTACCGTTCTCCTGACCCTCGGCTCCCGGTAAGCAGGCGCTTGGCAGTCTTGGAGGGAATTCTGCAGCTTCTAGTAGCAGCCCTCCCCCATGGGGTCGGCAGTGCGGAGAAGGCCTACTACCCTACTCTCCGTAGACGACCACTGGGCGATGCGTTGTGAAAATGAGTATCTGCACCAAAGGTGTGGCGCTTGTCTCCAACGCTGTCCTGGCCTTATTTGTCCGGGCTAGGTTATCCTCCTTCCTCCATACGAATACCATGTTCCTCCCACTCTCCAGCTAGGTACATTCCTCTCCTTCTCTCTTTCCGTCTTTCCTGGACAGTCTTCTTTCACATTGCTGCATACTGAACACTGAAGTTGCGCGAAGGATGGAGCACCAAGAGAAGCCAGATATGGCGGTGGAGTATCGTGAGAATGCCGGCCATGCGCCGCCATCGGACAAAGAGCCAGAGATCATCGGCACCGTCGCTGAGTTCGATGAGCTTCCCAAGGGTACTTGTACCATGATCCTCTGAACCCCGATCACGCTGGCTGATGCTTGTTAAACCAGGCTACTTCAGATCCAAGTACTTCCTCGGCTCGCTTACTGCGACAGGCCTGGGCCTACTGGCCGCTGTTGGGCAGTTCGGCTACGCTGCTCCCATCTTAGGCATCATCAACGCGGATCTAGGCCCTGATCCGAATTACATCTGGATCAGTTTGATCTTTAATGTTACGTTGGCTGTGTGCTGGCCTATCATCGGTCGCTTGAGTGACATCTTTGGGCGCCGATACTTGTGGGTATAAGCGTGAGGACTAAGCATTGGACAGAGCTGATGGACTCCAGCTTCGTCGGCGGCGCTGTGCTTGCGGTGGTCGGCACGATCGTCTGTGCCACGGCGAAGAACATCAATGTCCTCATCGGAGCCAACGTCATCTGCGGCATCGCAATACTCGTTTCATGTTGTCATGGGCGAGCTCGTGCCGATGAAGTAGCGGTACTTGATCAATGATATCTTCTATTGCAAGTCCCTCACCTGCTCACACCTCTACACGCTGGTACTGACAAGCATCCAGCTTTCTGCATACCCGGAAGCGCTCTCGGCGGCATCGTAGCCTACAGCTTCGTCGTCCACTTCCCTGGCGTCTCTTGGCGTGGCCCGTACTGGCTACTGGTCGCTATCAATGTCGCAGCACTGGCATGTTGGGTCCTGTTCTACTTCCCACCGACTTTTGACATGAAGCACAAGGATCAGGGTCAGATGAGTAAGAAGGCTTTCTGGGTTCGCAATTACGATTACGGCGGTACGGTGTTGTTTGCGGCTAGCTTTGTGATGTTGCTGCTTGGGTTGAACTGGGGTAAGTGCTCACTTGCTGTTAAGACACTGGCTCGGTCGCGCTGATCTTTTAACTTGTTGAGGTGGCAGTGTCTACCCCTGGAAGTCCGGTGCGGTGATCGGCACGATCCTAGGTGGCTTCGCCGTCCTCGTCATCTTCGTGCTCTACGAATGCTATATGCCACTCAAAGCACCCTTCGTACCCATGCGTCTCTTCCGGAATACCGGATGGGTCGTGGCCTCGGTTCTACTCGGCATTGGTGCAGGTGTCTACTTTGCTTTCGCTGTCATCTGGCCAATGCAGTCTGCCGTCCTGTACGCCGAGGGCAATCTGCTATATCTTGGCTGGCTGTCTAGCATGATTGGCAGTGGCATCGTCTTGGGGTAGATGACCGGTGGTGTCCTCGGCAAGAGGATCGGGAAGGTGAAGTACCAGTGTATGGCTATGTTTGCACTGGTGGTACCTTTCTCGGGAGTGAGTATTGCGGTATGTCTAGCTGGAGTGACTTGTCTGCTGACATTCTAGCCAGGTGCTGCGGTCATCACAGCCGACAATAAGTCCACTGAGATCGCCCTGATCTTCCTAGGCTGCTTCTTCATCGGCTGGAACGAGACTATTTGCCTCGCCAACGCTACAATAGTCGTACACGATCAGCAAGAGATCGGCGTAGCCGGCGGAGTAGCTGGATCAATCCGCAGCGCCATCTCTACCATTTCGCTCAGCGTCTATACAGCGGTTCTCACCAATCGACTGACCACCACTGTCGCCCAAACCGTCCCTCCGGCGCTCATCAACGCTGGCCTTCCTGCGGGATCAGTCGCCGAGTGTCTGCAAGCCATTACGGTTGGTACGAACGCAGCTTTCGAGACTGTGCCTGGTGTCTCCGCAGACATCATTGCCGTTGGACTGCGAGCTTACAAAGTGGCGAATGCGGATGCATACAGAACGGTGTACCTTACTGTCATCGCTTTTGCTGGCCTGGGCTTCATCTTGACATTCTTTGCGGCGAATACGGAGTCGAAGATGTTGGACTCCGTCGCAGCTACGCTTCATGACAAGGGTGCTGCGCGGACGGAGAAGGCTGAGGATGTGTCTGATGTCTGACACTTTCAACGCCAGAAAGGTCTTTCACTCAACGTCCGACATGCTCTGCTGACGTCTGTATACACTGCGACATGTACCTTATCGTACCAACATGATTGGGAGTACCATCTTTACGCCCCATGACAATGCAGTCGTCGCCTGCGCCGTACGCCAGCCCTCAAACGCCTCTCAGGACAAGCCTACGGCACCGTGTCGGTATCACATCATTAGTCGAACGAAATGGTTGCTGTGCCAGACACAACGCCATCGACCGTGGTCTTGAACTCCAGAATACCGGCTTTGGATCCGAATTCCACATCAATGCTGAAGCGCAAATACCACATCTTCTTTCCAAACATGCCTTCCCGCTTGTGCGGCATCTTGGACTTGTCTGTGCGAGTGAAATCGACATGAATCTGACCGACTTTCTCTACACCTGAAAAGCAATGTCGGCGTTAGCATGGGGTCTGTCTCCAGAGACATGTGAGGTGAAGTCTTACCGGGGCCATCCTCGTACTCGGGCGGGTTCTCGAAAGCGCAGCTGTACAGGGTACACGTTGCCTTCAGGTCATCACCTTTGCTGGCCGGAATGAAGAGGCTTAGCGAGCGCTTCGTATCCTTTGTGATAGAATCGCCCTAGTACATGTCAATGTCCACAGATCCCTTTGAATGCGTCCTCGCGAAGCACTTACCTTGCCAATCAACCAATTCATTCTACCCAGACATCGCTTGGAGCCATCCCACCTGTTCCAGTGGACCTTGTCTGGCGGATCGATGCCTTCCCGGAACAGCTGGTTGCTAGCGACGCCATAGTTTCTCCTACAGCGCTTCTTACTCGGCGCAATACCCTCCATACCTCGTAATGCCGCCCCTCGTACGATCGCTGCTTGCGGGTGCTCGGGGCACAGGCACTGAATGTCTCCATTCGCAGCACACCATGACTTCATCCGAGAGTGGAGGTAGTCAGAGTCGCCGAAGCCACCGATGAGCACCAGGCGCTGTGCACTGTCAGTCGCGTTGACCCTCCAAGAGGATCAAATGACTCACGTCTATGTCGTGGCCTTGACTTTGGACGGCCCTCCTCTGCTCGGACACCAGGCGCAAGATCTCGTTCACCACGGGCGCGAAGAGACTCTCAACATCATCCCTGGAGCTGTCAGTCCTTGGTTAACGAATTCAGTGAGCGAACCGACACGCGCACCTTGTCAGCCGGACCATGCCCTCTTCATCGTCATAGTACTGAGAGCTTCCCACGCCTTTCATGTTCAAAGGTCCTATCTCCTTGACCAGCGAGTCGCCTTGGGTGCCGAAGCCGCGCTTCACGCTCTCCCAGGCGTTCATGAAGCGGCTTCCTGGCCCTTTACGACGCATCTCGATCTCGTCGAATGCCTTACCGAATCGTTGTCGCATGAGCTCGTGCAGGTTGCGATCGATATAGGTTGCTCCGCACTTGCCACCTGAGGACCATCAGCTACATCGCAAATATTGTTAGCCGACATCGACGTACCTATACCAACGCACACCTCCTCGAACTCCAGCCTCGGCTCAGTGTCAACGATGGTGTACGTCGTGATGTCTACTGTGCCACCGCCGCAGTCACAGATCAAGATATCTTCGCCTGGCTGCCATCATTAAGTCAGTGTCTCGGCCGGAATGTCCAAAAACGCATTGCTTACCTTGGGTGGGTTCAGCGAACTTGGATGCATGTACTTGTTCAACGCAGCGATTGCTCCCGCCTCCGGCTCGCTGATAATGTTGATGGTATCTTGTGGACGGCAACCAAACCCAGCCGCATGAGCGGCAGCTCTAGTGGCACTCTGTGCCTGATCGGTCCATACAGCAGGCACGGTAAGCCAGCAATCGACTGGCGTCGAGTCAAGGACTTGCTTAGACACCTGCTTGGCGAGACGTGCTGTCATGTAGGTGTGGATCTCTTTGAGGAAGTCGCTGCAAACCTGCTGCGGCAAGACATCTTGCGGCAATCGTAGCATGCCTTGGTCTACCGCTAGCTGGAGGTTTGGATCGTCATGAATGCCATGCTCAGCACTCATGTCGAGCAGCAGCTTCGTCCATGAGCAGGATGTCATGTTTGGTTCGACCTGATAGCCCCAGGCATTTTGAGTGAGGCCGACTTTGGCGTTCTCGTTCGCGTACGCAATGCGAGTGGGTACTTTCCATTCCCCGTCTTTGCCGGGCCAGGTACGAATTACGTTGATGTCGTCTACACTACTTTTGTCGGTTGTTCCGAAACTGACGCCTAGACGAACGTCAGTATGCTACCCAGCCCTTTCCCGCGAGAGAGCGATGTATACCAGAATATGTCGTGCCGTAGTCAACGCCGACAATCAAGCGATGCCGTCCAGACACCGCGCTGTATGGCGGCGGACTGGGATTGGAGCCTGGATAGCTCATTGCCGATGTACTTGAGCTTCTCGACGGCGAGTATCGTCGCGGGTGTCAGCGATAGCAATGCCAGTCAACCGCGCAAGAAATCAAGGAGCCAAGCAGCAGCTGTAGAAGGTAGCGCATCGGAGCGGGCACGAGGCTGAAATGCTAACGATCTAGTTCTTGCCAATCTATGTCCGTGCGTTGCACACCTGCAGCTAAAGCCTAAGATGGTGGGTGGATTGGGGCCATTCGCTAGCGCATGCAGGCTTGCCGAACTATCACAGCCTGATGCAGCTTTAATTGAGTTGACAGGGCAAGCTGCAAGCCATCACCAGTAGTTGCAAGCCCAGAACTCAGCTGCTCGGATTTGGTTCTAGCAAGAGTGCTCGGTCATGTCTTTCTTCATTACATGCTGCTCTGGAGTCGGCACCAGACCTCTTTCTAACAGACTTACAGCCTTACGTTCCGAGGATTCGCGATGCTGAAGAGAATCGATAAGTTCCTGGACGGACCCGTGCAGTCACAGAATGGCGGCACAAGGGCACGTAGAGTAGGTCAGATCCATCGAAGGTACAGCAAGCTGCTAACAAAGGCCAGGATAGCGTAGACTCAGCAGGGCGCCCATCAAAGCGACCAGTCGATAACTATCAGAGACAGCAGTCCGATGCCAGAGGCCAGGTCATGTCCAAGGAGCCACCACCGCAGCGCAAACAAGCCCCGGCACCTCCGCCGAAGGACTATGGGCCACCCGTAAGGGCCAACTATCTTTCGGCTGTTGAAGGTTCGCTAAGAAGTTGCAGCCAGCTCGTTACCAAGTGCCGCAGAACATGAGCAAGTCCGAGTACATTGAAATTCTGCTCGCGAAGCAAGACAATAACCTACAGTTCATCGATAGCCTACGGCACCAGGTTGCGGATCTGAATGAAGACATCAAGATCTTGAAGCAACAACACTTAGATCAGCAGCTTGCACAGAAGCAGTCCTTCGAAGCCGAGATCCAGAAGCTCCAGACGCAAGCCTTTCAAGACATCAAAGAGAGTCGATTCCAACCTGATGATGATACGACGGTGACGAACAAACTTGTGCGCATTCAGAACTCGATCATGGCCTTCGCGAAGACTTATGCGGTGGATAGTCTGAGCTCCCTGAAGTCACAGCCTGACAGACCGCTTACAGAACTTATGAACGCCCTCAACGGTGGCGAAGTAGCATCGATCCCGTCGATCGACAGCTTGCTTGAGCTTGTGGAAATGCGGCACAGCGCACGGCTATGTCTGACCGGACTCCTCTCTTCCGCGGTACACAGATTGGCATTCGAGAACCCGTTCTTCTTCATGTCAGATGGTCTACAAGGTCGGTTCGATGCTCTGCCAGACGGTCCTTTCCACAATTTGGTCGATCGCATTGATCCTGCGGATGCCTTCCGTCACAACTTCGAGCTGATCGAAGAAGGTATGTAACATGGCTACCAGTTGAGGAGCGCGGTCCATGAAAGGCTGACATACCCTAGTCGATCCGCGACAGGCGCATGTTTGGCGTTCCGATACCTTGCGAGCATTGAGTCCAGACAAACAGGACGCCAGCGAGGCTGCTTGCAAGCTTCGCGACTTGCTGCAGCACGAGCTGATCGAGCAATGTCTCCGGGCGGCAAAGACATTCGAGCTCGGAGCTGCCAGGTTCCTCATTCAGCCCTTGGAAGCGCCGCTCAAGGACTCTTTCCGGAACAGCCTTACATCACTTTTTGAGGAGGCTGGAGGTCTCGCCATGCGCCTTTGGACGCAACGGACAGGCATACAGTGCCGCTTCAAACCAGATCTGGCACAAGAGGCGTTCGCCGTGGACTCGCACGTTATGCAGGCGCATCCCCTGCACAAGCTGGACGATCCAGATGACCACAGCCTGGATGGTAGACCGGTGAAGCTGGTGCTGCATCCAGCCGTATTGCGGTTAGGTACGCATGATGCGGAGAACTACAGCGAATCGCGTGTCTGGGCTAAGGCGGTCGTCTGGCTCAATGTGTGATAGTGGCACCCTCGGCTTGATTCCAGCCCCCAAACGATGTATCAGCTGCCAGATAGGTTTGATGAATGATAAAGCTTGACCGATTTGCGGCAACGCATGTTGCTTCTTTCTTCTGTGTGTTGAAATGTGAGCAAGGAGAGCTTCTCCCGCACTTCGGCCCCTCGACTCCACAAAGCTAGACTTGGTCCAGAACCGGAAATGATGGGCGCATCCATGCCATAACGCGATCAGCTGGGATGTACAGTATATATAAATGCATCGGAACGGCCGAAAGGCGTGGGTGCACGTGGGAGTTCATGCAAGCTATAATCGTCCGAAAGCTAGCTATGCAGCATATGTTCCTAGGCGTTGTCGAAGCATGCTCGCTACGGCCGCTACATCTTTCCCGAAAGTTCAGCCTCAGCAAGAACACTTTGGCCTTCCATGGGTCCGTCGCAGTAGCTTGGGGTGAAGTCGCTGCCTTGTCGTCTCACGACGCAGGTGTGAACAGTGTTTGGACCCTCTGACATTCGATCGCCTGCCCACCATGCGACTCCAAGCAGATAATCAGACGGACGCGAAGATGGGCGAGTCTCGGATACGCATCGCTCTGATGGGCGTGACAGGATCCGGCAAGAGTAGCTTCATACAGGCCGCCAGTGGATTGAACGTAGGCGTAGGCCATGAACTACACTCTTGTAGGCCAAACATCTGTCTCCGCTAACCAGGACTGTGCTGAACGTGGTGATAGTCACCTCCGAAGTCCAGCCCTTCGAATTCAAAGCTGGAGGACACCACATCACCCTTATCGACACGCCCGGCTTCAACGACACGAACCGGAGCGAGACCGAGGTCCTGAAGTCTATCGCAGACTATCTCGACTTCACCTACCGTAATCCCCCACACCTCAAGCTGACTGGCATTATCTACTTGCAATCGATCATGGACCCTCGAATGTACGGCTCCTCGCTCCGAAACTTGAAGATGTTCAAGGATCTCGTCGGGCCGGATCCTCTTCAGAATGTCATCCTCGCAACAACAAGATGGGGCCAGGCAGGAAGGTCAGGCGAATTGGAGCTCGCTGAGTCCAAGGAGCGCCAGCTGGGTTCAGAGGATGCGTTCTGGGCGCCGATGATACAGCGTGGGTCCCGGATGGCTCGGTTCGAAGATACCCGAGACTCTGCGCTGCAATTGATCATGAGCTTGATAGATCAGAAGCCGGTCGTTTTGCAGATCCAGTCGGAGCTTGTGGACCAGAAAAAGGATCTCATTGATACTGCTGCGGGTAATACAGTAAATGAGGAGACCAAGCGGCTAGAGAAGAAGTATAAAGAAGAGATCGCGCAGATTCAGAAGGAAATGGATGAGGCTCTCGCAGCCCGAGACCACGACGTTCAGGAAGCTCTCAAGAAGTCGGAAGAGGACTTCCAGCGCAAGCCCGACAAAGTCCACGCCGAGCAAGACATGCTCCGCTACGAGCGTCGCAATGAAACTCGACGAATGCAAGACGATATGGAGGAGCTGCGCTCAGCGT
Organism: Neocatenulostroma microsporum; assembly: GCA_022814695.1. Taxonomy (NCBI): domain Eukaryota; kingdom Fungi; phylum Ascomycota; class Dothideomycetes; order Mycosphaerellales; family Teratosphaeriaceae; genus Neocatenulostroma; species Neocatenulostroma microsporum. The sequence goes on from JAKLLW010000424.1 coordinate 32,118, forward strand.
ACCGAAAGGAGATCGAGAAGAAGCAGGACGACTGGGAGAGGAAACTCGGTGCGCAGAAGCTCGACTTCGACCAGACGGTACGGATATTGAAGGCTAACGAAGGCAAGCTTCGCGACGAGCAGCGCCTGGCTATGCAGCAAAAAATCGATGAGATCGATAAGAAAGGCAAGGAGAGTAAAGGTCGTACCGGACTCAAGCTGGTTGCGGCGCTGTTACCAGCTGTAGGTACCATCGTATTGGGTCTCGTTGGCATACCAGTGGGCGGGTTTGGTGGCTTCGGTCTGTAGCCGAAATGGTCTTTCCGCCATCAAGCTTCTCCTGCTTCAGACGAGCTTTCGGCGTTCAGGTCTTCGGGAAGCACGTTCCAGTCCACGTCCCATTCCTGCCTAAGCGCTTCCGCCGCTTGCTCCTCATTCGTAGGCTCAATTGGCACTTCATCGCTGAACAACGCCCACGTGTTCTCATCACGTTCCTCAACCCTCCCATCGTGCTTCTTGCGTAACCGCACCAGCTCATACGCAAGTATAAAGGACTCGCTAGGCACTCCAGAGAGCTTTGTTGACTGGTCATGCTTGAGCTCCATCTCGGGTCCAGTGTTGATAGGCACGCCCAAGGACGTCAAGTCTGCAGATGCGTTGGCTGCAAAGCCGCTGTTCTTAGCATTCGTAACGCTGATCTTGGCGTCTGTGGCGATCATGAGGCCAGTGACAAGGTAGAGTGGCGGTCTTGTCAGCTTCCAGCCTTCTCTCTTGACAAGGTCATCCTGAAGGGTCTGCGCGAGGTACGTTGCATCCGGCCGAAAGGTCTTCACTTCCATACGCTTGCACTCGAGCACCAGTCCAGTGCTTTTCTCGGTTTCGCCGGATATGCCGCCGCCGATGCCAGTAAGTAAGGACACATCAGCAGTCAAGCCGAGCTTGTCAGATCGGCTCTTCGTGCTGTCCCAGCTCCAGTGCTTGATCACCTGCTCCCGGATGTCGTCTGCATGCAATGGCATACGCGAACATTTGTTGAGCGGTCTCTTCGCGTCCGGCAGCTTGGAGTCTCTTGCTGATGTTAGGACCGTGCCGAGGTAGATGTCGCGGTCCGGGAGGAAGTTGAAGCTCGGAAGGAGCATAAAGCTGGGCTGATGGGCTTGCATGGCGAAATTGCCTCCGCGTAGAATGCTCTATGCTGATTGGAACTGATGTAGTTAGTTCTCCAACCGAAACGTTTTAGGCAGGTACGCACGCGGACTGCGAAGTTTGGAAGGCCATCTTCAACGCAGTCTCGCTCTCACGGTGCCCTTTGCATTCTTCCCCGACTTCACCGCTACTGCAGGCTACGCGCCATCTGCGTCGTCGGCATCACGTGGATCCTGGCGTCTGCTGGCAGGACGGTCAGGAGACGATCGAGTGACTTGCTGCATAAACTCGACGCGTTGCGAGCTGTATGGGCGTTAGGCACGCCTCCGAATGTCGTTGACAAGAAGCAGAATCTCGCGAGTCGCGACCTCCACGGGTTCACGGCATTTGACGGTGACGTTGGCGGCTCAACCACGCGAGCGATCGCCGGGAACCCCACGATCTCCAGAGTGGGGGCCGTCCCAACAAGGCAATTGACGAAAGAGGTGTGTTCCTGCAGGAACTTTTTGTTTAGGCGAGTTCCTGCCTTCCGGTCCGCTATCCTCCTGCCATTGAGTCTGGAGGAAGTCGCGCAGCGGCAAGTAAACAACGGATCTTGACCAGATCTTCCTGCTCGCTCCCATCTCTTACCACAACATCCCTCATCCACATCTTACCGCCTCCATCCACCACACCACATTGCGAGCAGCATAGCTTTGCGAAGCAGCACTTGTTGAAGCATTCGCTGCGTTCGTTGTACATACATTGCTTGCCTAGAATACACGATCTCACGACTTGACGATCCACCTACACACAACTCGACGAACCACCTCCACAAAGCCAACCACTCTACAGCCTCATACAGCGGTGCCAGTCACCTAGTCATTTCGCAGCCATCACCACTCAGCTTCCCAAGCCTGCCCATTACAGCACCTGGTCACCGATATGGCTCCGCAGCAGGTCAACAACAAGACGTACTACCTGCTGCCGCTCAAGGACGATGGCTCTCCAGATCTCCCAGGCGATAGACCGTACATCTACCTCTCGCCTCCAACGAACCCCTACTACAGCATCCGGTTCCAAATCCAGGGCACGAGCTCGATATGCCGGGAGGGCAGCCTGTGGGTGAACATCCCAGCCAAGGGTGAGCAGTT
>JAKLLW010000425.1:0-34180 GCA_022814695.1 Neocatenulostroma microsporum
GGTACCTTCCAGTTCGCCACGCGCCTCCTGCAGCGATGGCGAAAGGACACGCACGGCATTGATGCGCCGCCGGAGACCGTCTACTTCGTTGGCGACACTCCGGAGTCTGACGTTCGTGGAACGAACGAGTTCAACAAACAATCCGAGAACACTTGGTACTCTATCCTGGTTCGGACTGGAGTCTTCCAGGAAGGCACCAAGCCTAAGTTCGAGCCCAAGGCCACCGTCGACAATGTGCTTGAGGCAGTGCTTCACGGAATGGAGCGCGAGCAGAAGATGTCTCTCAAAAAGGATCTCGAGATCACCCAGGAGAAGCTCCAGGGTACCGCTATCAGTGACATCTCGCAGACTAACACGCCTGCCAAGGGCAATACGCCCAATGAGAACACGCCCGCTAAGGGCAACACGCCCACCAAGGAGAAGGAGAACCCTCTCGCATAGACAACTCGACATTTTCAAACGATTTTTGGGGCACGGACATGGCGTTATGCTGCATTGCCCGGCGTTGTTGGAAAAATTTGGTCGTTGTGATACCACAATGTACAGACGCAAAGACGCTACGATTCAAGGCAGTACACGATTTGAGGCCTTGATGATATACCGTTACAGCTACAGAGCATACAGATAGAGCTCGACGCTCTCCAGATCCGACTTGGCTGGGTCGATGGCTCTTTCGCTGTCTCCTATCTTTGGGTCTGGGTGGGGTGTCTGGAGATTGAGTAAAATTCATATACCTCATGAAGATGATTGTGGCTCGATAACCAGGTTCTTATTTCTGATATCCCGAGTACGCGTTTTCACCGTGCCTTCCTGTGTCGGCTCTTCCTTCTCGCTTGCGGACTGTGCATGCCTGCAGCCAAGTTCGATCCCAGCAGTGCGTGCTGGCGCTGGTGATCGAAGAATTGACTGCCGAGCAGGATATGTCGAGCTTCCTGGACCTGCAGCTCTGGTGCTGATCGTAGAGCACGGCTCTTACCTGCGCCCACCGGCTCCACATTGGACTGCACAGGTACTGTTGCAGCCCTAGCAATAATGCATCCATCGCCAACATGCTGTTGACAGCACCGGCGGTGTACAGCGAACCATGCAAGCACGTCTTCGAGCCTAGCGGGCGACCGGCATGTGATCCATAACGACGTCGCGGCAGGTATCTGTTGATCGGGCCGAGGAGCTCTTAAATGCGCAATATTAGAGATTATGTACATGGTTCTGTACCATTGCCGGCCAACGGGCCGCAGCTCGCGAGAAGTCGCACTTCCGGCCCAGTATACGCGGCAAGAGTACAAGCCTATCTCCTCCGCTTGGATGCATTCTCATCACCGTCCACAGCTTTGCGTTTTCCCTGGTACTTTGTCGACCTCGGAACCTCATTTTGAGCATAATATCCAGCGACAGGCCATTCGAAAGCTGCCTCAATCTTCTTCCATTGCCTCTTGAGCCTACTACGCCTGCCTTTGTACGACTTCTCGAACTTGCAACGTAGGTCATCGACGAATCGCTTAGCACGCTCAACATCGATGGAAGTGTGGTCGAAAACGATATCATGATCGCATGGGAGGCTCATGTCTTCGTGTGTGGTTCCCACAATCCTGCTGCCTGTGACGATGCCGGAGTTTATACGATCGATGTCGTAATATCCCTCATGGAGGTTGTTTGTGAGGCGCACACGAAGCGTGAAGGTTCGATGCCAGTAAGCTGGTGCGATGCTCGTCGAAGCGCAAGTGCAATCGTGGACCAAGGGTGGCAGACACTCTACTACTTCGCGGACGCCCGAATAATTGAGGTCCGTGATGTTGATATTGACGTGCTTAGCGCGCTGAAGAGCGTCCGCGAGATAGATCTCTTTATATTCGTTGCGCACTTGCTGGCATACTAAAGTCAATGCAGGCGCATATAGAAGCCGCTTTGCTCGGATCGTGATCGAGCTGGGGGAGCTCGCAACAAACTCATGTATCAAATTGCGAAGCTCCGGTGGCAGTCGTAAGAATGGCGATTGAGGTTCCAGGCCAGCAATGAATTGTTGATGTCTTGTCTGCGGCATTGTGTTACGTGGGATCGTATCTTTCCTCACGGTAGCAACGGTCTCAGATGTTATACAAATGCAACCGTTGCAGAGAGTGTTGCCTGTCTTGCTGAGCGGCGCAGCAAGGCAGCGCTTAGCCATGCATGCGAAAGTGCCTGAGGCTTGACCGCTCTACAACACCAACCCGGTCCTTTCATCAATCTGAACCAAAGAGCCTCTTTATGCAAGTCTTCCAGCGCCTCGGCGGTCCGGAGGGCTTCCTACAAACACGCGAACTATTCAAGGAATGGGTGCAGACATTCGGACCGCGATGGGCAGTTCCGGCCCGAAAGATGCCTTTGTATTCTTGATGGACTTCCCAGCACACCAATGCTAGCGGAGACCAATACAGTACCTGCCTGCCTTTGATCAGGATCACGGTGTTCGTGCTTGCGATGTATCGTAGATCAGATTGCGAACTTCTGGTGGCAATCGCAGGAATGGCGAGGGTTCTTCGACGTAGGCTTGGACGGTGTGGGCAATGGCTCGCGACATCGTGGCAGGCTTCACGAACCCCTTTCGTTGTCTGGAAGAAGTTATAGAGGACAGTCTTGTGCATAGGCAGGGTGCGAAGTGCTGCCTGGGTCGGTGGCTCAGCCACTTGGGATGGCATCCCGTGACAGTGCGCCTAGGGCTCGTTCCTGCGATATGTGCATCAACGATTACTGAGCGATCTGCCATGTACATGCGTGTCTTTCTACTGCCCCGTCACTCCTCACTTCTATCATCTGCACACCAGCCACTCTCATCCACATAGTCTTGAACCGGCATGCTCTCGTACTCCAACAATCCATCCTCCGTCACCTGAAGCATTCCAAAGGGCGTGAACGCTGCCTCATCTGGGCTTAGCGGAAGAGGCCGAGGGCGTGGCGGCAGCTCCATGGGCGAGAACGTCGCTTGCGGACTCCCAATGGAGGAGAAATCGCTGCTGACGTCGCTCATGTCCGTGTCGCTGACTTCGTCCGACGCATCGTATTCTTGTTGCGTGATGATGTTTCCCATGGTGGAGTAGTCACCCACCGCGTGTGTCTCCCTATCGGTCGTATCTCCGTCAATCGGCATGCCAGTGAACCAAAAAGCGGATGGGTGGGCAGCAATGTACAGTCTATCCTCTGTGACAGTCACAAGGGTCAGCGAACTGCTCCCAACGATCCCGCTTCCTACTCCTAACGCACCTGACACATCCAAAGGTTCATTCGAGACCAAACCAGATTGCGAACTCCTTTCAATCGCCAAGCTCACGGCTTCATTAGACCAGCGCCTCCCACCCTCGACCGGTGCAGGCGTCCTCTGCGGGATCGGCACAGCCGCCGATCGCAAACCAAAAGGTCTCTGGCGCAATCTAAGCGTTCTCGGCACGCTCGCCTCCGGCGGTAGAGTGCGCCCAGGATGTCGTCGCGGTCTCTTGACCCTCTGCACGAGCGTGCGCGGCGAGATGCCGCCATCTGAACCATTGTCATTGTCGAGCAAGATAGCAGACGGAGCGATCCTGCGATTCTCTGGTGGCGTGACGGGTATCGTTGCTGGTAGCTCCGGGATACCAGGGTTTGGAAGTGGGAGTGGCGAAGGCTCAAGGGTAGTTGGAGGTGTCATGTGCTGTGCCCCTCGGAGACGGTTGAATGGGGAGGGGCAATGGCAGCGGATGTGGCGAGTGCTGGAGCTGCAGCAGGGGCTGTAAGACATCTTTCGTCCAGCGAAAGATGGATGGAAATCGGCAGCAAACAGATGAGGTGAGATGATGGTGCTTCTTGTTTGCTTTGAAGTGGATGTGAACGGAGAAGGCTTGGGACGACGGTGAGGTGGGATAGATGGGAATTGAGATCAGAGACCAGCTCTGAGATGAGGGAAAGGATGAAGTGCTTGAACATAGAAGGGAAGGGAAAGTGGTGTGCGAAGGGTGAGAAGTACTTGATGTATTCTTCACCGAGCCTTGGGAGCTGTGGTTCAGTCGCTGAGACAAGCTTTCCTGTCTTGATTTGCAAGACATGTTGTTTAGAATGTCTCGTCCTAGATCCTAAGTCGTCAAAGCGCCGAGTTGGATGTCTCGTGTCGCACGTTCATCACCAGGGACCCCTCAGCCTGGCGACCAGCGTTATGATCGTCCGACCTTGAAGGACAGTATCTGCAAACATCGTCAGCCCAATTCCCACAACCTTACAAGGATGCAACTCACATCGTTCTTCCCAACTCCAACCTCGTCGTCCTCGCTTACCCTCACACCGCCTACCGTCTCCACGTAAGCCAAAGGCGCATCACCCATGACCTTCCGATACACATCCCCGACCGTACTGCCTCTCTTCACCAAAACGCAATCTCGAAACACCGCCGCTTTCTCGCCTGAGGCACCAGCCTCACCACCGCCAAAAGTCCCAATATTCCTGACAGGAAACACCGGCACCAGTCCCAGGACCTCACTCGCTCGTGTCAAAACCTGGTTGACGCCCGTCGATCCAAATCGGTAGAGAACCATGTCCTTCAAATTCTCAATCCGCGTCTTGAGCTTCTCATCCATTTCCTTCAACCCACCACCATCCACCTCTCCGCCGTCTACTACATCTTCTCTTGTGTCCACGAACTCAGAGCCAGGGATATACCGTATATAATCCTGCTTCACCAACCTCCTCAAGAACACCTCCGAGATCGCTGAGCACAGCACTATCCGTTCTGGTTTCTCAATCTTGGCAATCTTGCTGACATTCTTATCCGCGTCCGGGTGGTCGATCTTATTCAACGCGATCACGGTCGGGAACTTCTCGTCCACGAAGGCGTTTACCACCGCCTCCACCGTGTCATTGTCCCAGTCTTGCAAAGGTTGCTTGATGCCAAGTCTATCCAGTGTCCTCGCAACAACGGCAGAATTAGACCCGTACCCCGAGAACTGATTCTGCAGCGTCTCCACCGCCGTCGCCTTCACAGCAGTATGCCTCCTCTTGATCCCGCCCCACTTCTGCATCAGATTCCCAAGAACCCAGTTCACAATCTCTGAGCGCAACCACACGATATCTTGACTCGGGTCGTATCCCCTCGTAGCCTTCCCTTCGGCATCTGTACACCCGGAAACGTCTACGACGTGTATAAGCGCATCGGCGTGTCGGAGATCATCGAGGAATTTGTTGCCTAGCCCTTTACCTTGGTGTGCACCTGGAACGAGACCTGCTACATCGAGCAATTCGATTGGTACAGATCGCGTACCGGAGAGGCACGCGCCGTAGTTGGGTTTACATCTCTTCTGTAATGGCGGAGGTTCGGAGGGAGATGGGGGCTGATTGTTGGGTAATGTAGTGCGGGAACAGGCGCATTGGATGTGCAGGTAGCCGATGGCGCGGTTGGGGTCTATGGTCGTGAAGGGGAAGTTGCCTGGAGGTTTAGTATTAGTTGATGAGGTGGTTATGGTTGCGCAGAGGGCGGCGCACCCACTTTCGCGGTTGTGTCAGTGAGGCTGTTGAGGGTCGTCGATTTCCCGCTCGAGGGCTTGCCGACGAGGGCTATCAAGGGGTCGCGAGGCATAATGATGAGTGGTCTTGCGCGGTGTCTTCGGCTTCAAGCAGCAGGCGCAATTGATGATGGTGGTGACGGTGGTGGGGTGGTGGGATGTAGGCAATTTGATCTTCAAGCTCTTGCCTCACGATGGTTTGATGGTGTAATTCTCGGCCCTACCACCCTATAAGACATGTTCGGCAGCTGCCGATCTCGCCGCCGTAGCGTGCCGAAAGCTTATGCACTGATTGCCAGGGGTCTCAGCCTGCGGTGTAGCTTTCCCAAATTGAGCAAGCTAGTTTGAGCAACGTCAACTCACAAGCCATAGCCATACCACTTCCCCTTTGCCCATTACTCGCTGTTGAAAGGGACAAGGAGAATACGAATACTGACACGAGTGCTGTACAGTCTGCGGATCATCACACAATCTCTCTTCCTGCAATCAGCCAGGGTGCAAGAAGCGATTGGCGACGGCGTTTCTATGGTGGAGTGTGAACGTGCTCGTCTGTATACCGGGTCTGTGCTTTTTGACACTCTACCGAAGCACGAGAGAGACACGGTCCGAGGGGTGAAGTTTGGCGGCATACCATTCGGATCGCACCGACATTGCTATCGACACAACGGCCAAGCTGCCAACGTTCTCCAGGAAATTGGCTCTAGAACAACGCCTTCATCATCAAAGGAGGCAGACCCTCCATACACGAACAACACCGACGGAGCAGCATTGCGGAGTAACGATATAACAATTACGGCAGCAATGGAGCACAGGTGGTGAAGTGACACGTGCCTGGGAGGCTATTCTGGAACTGAATATACACGAGCATCTGCATAGCTGCATTGGCAGGTGACACGCGAGCCGACACTGTTTGAGATCTTGCCATACCACCCACGAACAACTCCAAGCGGACCACCGATCGAGCGAGGGACAACATGGACATAGCAACCCGTTTCCAGCCCCGCACTCGGGCGCAGTCGTACTTGGACAGAGAGAGGAATGCTATGCCTGAGGACTCGGGTGGAGAGTGTACGTCTAGCACCACCACCACCACACAGGAAGCATGTGGACGTACTGACACGCCCGATATAGCATCCGAGACGCAACCCCGCCGCAAGTTCCAGCGAACAGCCCAGGAGCCAGACAATGCAAACACCTTCCGCAAGCCTTCCGTACCTGCTTCAGCGTCGAGACCTAATGGCTTGGAGCACCGGCCGAGTCTCAGCCAAAGGAGAAGGAGTACGCTCAGGGAGAATGTGCGGATACCAAGTGGGCCACGAGAGTATCCCAGTTCGCCAGGCAAGAGGTAAGTCTACACACAACAAACATTATTCCGGTATGGCGATGTGAGTGTACTGACACCATGATGCAATACAGAATAGGAAGTACCTCCTCCACGAATCCAGGCGTCCATCCTTCCCTTCTCGACTCTACCAACAACAACAGCCGCACCTTCCTGCCTCACACTACCTCCGACCCTTACCTTACGCGCCCTGCCACAAGCGGCCACGCCGAAGCCTCCCGGTCTAGCTTCGGCAAGAACAGCCAACACCATTCCTCCACTGACGAGACCGACTCCCCTACTACGCCGGCAGAACGCAGCAGCAATGGCTTCGAATTCGTGCCCACGATGAACTTTGACGACTTCCAGAATAGCATTGTGGACCCGAACTGGACTTCTCCTATACTCAGCGAATTCCCTACTGTCAGTGGTGGCCGGGCATTGCCGAAGGAGGACCCGGAAGAAAGGAAAGCTGAGGGTATGGCCAGGAAGAAAGGGTTTGCAATCCCAACACATGAAGCAGTGAATCGGGAGGACGCGGGTCGTGATGAGAGGAGTGCCATTGGCAGGACGGCGAGTTTCAGGCGGAGGTTGAGCGCTGCACCCGGAGCGAGCAACGCATCTGGACAGCGATTGGGTTCTGCTAAGCTTGTGGATGCGCAGCAGCCAATGCAAGCGCAGACCAGCCAGAGCCAGCCGAATCTGTCGCTTAGGACCAGACGGCAGAGTGCTATGCCCCAGGCGTCGGGCGCTACTGCACCTGCGCAACCTCCTGTTTCTGGTAGTGGAGCTGGATCACGACCACCTAGGAAGTCTGTTGGTCCTGGCTTGGTTACTGGTATGACGGCGGAGAGGAAGGGCAGTGTTCAGCAGCAGGGTCCTGTTACTCCCGTAGACCCTGGCCTGAAATCCTCTCTCAGCCGGACGAGCAGTATCACCAATAGCAAGGCCCGGCGTACCACCATACAACCTTCCACTTCCGCTGGTGCTGAGCTGCCACGGATGTCGACCCTGACAGCCACCACGCAGTCACGAGCGAATAAGGTCAAGAGTCTGTTGCCTCCACCGCGGTCAAACACCGACCCGGATACCCCTGGCAGTGGCAAGATGACGTCGAAAGAGAAGCAAAGCCGCGCGCACACACCATCTTCATCTGGCAACAAGCGGCAGTCAACGGCGTCTGGCCGCGCTTCTGGTCTTGGTGCCCGTACCATTTCACCCACGGACGCGAGACGCTTGAAGAGAATGAGCATGATGCAGGCACCTCCAATGCCTACAAACTTGCCCAAAGGCCCACCTACACCACAAGACGACATGCCACACAACCCGTGGACAAAGCCGGAGCTGCCGAGATTGACACAGCCGAGTCCTAGTCTGATTCCTGTGAGCAACCGGAAGATGAGCACCTCTACACCGACGTCCGCGCGCGCTAGTCCGGAAGGCAGATACTACATGCCTGCTCTGGGTAGCATGAGCAGTAACAACAGCGGTGGTAGCGGTGGTGAGAGCTACAAATCGGCCTTCGGACCGGCAAGTGGCGGTGGAGTGAGCTTGAGCACTAAAAGCAGCTATCAGTCCCTCGGAAGCCAAGGTAGCCAGTCCGGCGGCTCGTCCAGTAGGCTGCCGACCCCGAAGCCACGGCAAAACTCCAGGCAAACTGAGCGTACTGAGGACTATGGATGGGTGCCGCCGGTGCCTGCGATCCCGAAAGCGTATGAGAGTCCGAAGGATGTTGAGCACCCGCCTTTCTTCTCGAATCTGAAAAGCAGGCAGTCGATGGCTTTCAATGAGCCGCCTATGGAGGGTGGGTTCGACACTGAAGGTAGCCTACGCCCTCCACCCCCGTCTAGGGGTGCTGCGGCATCTGCAGGGCCGACGCCGAGAAGTAGTATGGACCAGTCACGGCCTTCTATGGATACGACGCCAAGGAAGAGGTCGGGAGAGTATGGAGCGAGACCGCAGCATAAGCGGACGGCTACTATTGGGAATGCTAATCCTGTCACCTCGAGCAATGCTGGGAAGAACACTACTGGTTCGCGAGGCCAAGCAGAGGCGACAGGGCGCAAGAACAATAATCTCCAACCTCTTCGATTACCGCCTATGAACTTGCAGCCTATCAACACGCCTACGACCAACAAGATTGCCGGCTTTCCGCGTCCGAGCCAGGAAGTTGATCACAGGGACAGTCGGGATGAGTATATGAGCGTGCAGACTCCCGAGCCGAAGAGGAATACGAAGACGCCCAGTACGCCTATGACGGCTAGTAAGGCTACATTCTTTAGACGCCATCAACCTGATGATAAGGGTCTGCGCAGCTCGAGCAGCCATTACGCTCTGAGGGATGCTATGGCGATGGGACTGCCATTAGATCAGTTCGATGTCAACGGGATGTCCAGGTTCTGGGATGACAGCGATCCGGAGGCTTCGGGTAGCGCTAGGACAAGCGGTACTGGGATGCCGATCCCGAATGCTCAGCAGCAGAAGCAGCAGCAGAGGAGCGCTATCACTCCCTTCGCTTCTGGGAGCTTACCGAAAGGCTCCGGCGAGTTCGCTAGATTGAGAGCGAGGCCTAGTGGGGAGTACAATGACGACTACGACCTTGGATCATACGAGAACATGCTTTTGCATAACTCGAAGCCGCAGGGTCCGAGGCCGACGACGAGCGGGACGACTTTCTCTTCCAAACCGGTAGGCTCGCCGATTGTTGAGAGTCCGGTGGTAGAGCCTCTCTCCCGACAGCTGGAGGCGGGGAAGAAAGAGAGTAGTGGTGGCCTGAGGAGGAAGTTGTCTTTGGGATGGAGGAGGAGCTCTAGCAAGGCTGCTAGTCATCCGGAGAACAAGGGGAGTCCGCAGTCCTCGCATCAGCAGCTGCCGCAGCAGGGTGAGGGCGGTGGTATGCTGGGTGACAGGGAGAAGGAGAAGGAGAAAATGAGTAAGCTGCAGAAGAGGAGTAGTGAGATGCCGCCTCCGAAGTTACCTGCGAGCGCTACTTACAGCGATTTCAAGAGCTATGGCAACGAGCAGTTTATGAATCCGCTTGAAGCGGATGGCAAAGCTAATTCGGATTTGAAGTCGAAAGCGAGACCGAGTCTGGAGCATACGAGGAGGAAGAGCGCGATGCCTTCGCAGCTTAATGGGCATGCGAATTCGAACGCAGATGCTGCTGTGGAGCAGAATTTGGCTGCTACAGGGGTGTTGAAGACCAGGGCTTTGCATTCAGAGCAACCGCAACCTGTACCGTTGTCGGCTACTAATAGGGCTAGTAGCTGGGGTGCCGGTAACATCTCTTCATCGAGTAATAGCGCGGCGAGACAGGGGCCTATTGGGAAGCCGAGTGTTGTACCTACCAGGCATAAGTTGACCGCTTCGACCATCAACGCTCTTACGAAGGATAAAGACGACTTAGCAGCCGACGACGAGATGCGCCGACTCTCACAGAAACGGAAGGATGTCGATGCTGCTGCCCGTGAGTCCGAAGCTCTCAAGCTGAGAGCTGTGGCCCGCACACCTCAGATTCCCGAACGTGTACTCCTGGATCGGCACTCCGCACTCAATATCTTCGAGCGAGGGGAGATCATGGACTATGAGAAAGATGGGGTGTACTTTACTGGTACTAAGTCTGCTAAGAAGATCATTGGATCTCTCTCTTCTCACTCCCCTACCTCAGCGGAGGCAAAGGATGCGAAGGCGGGGAATTATGGGTATGATGATGAGAGGGGCGATTACAACATCGTTCTCGGTGATCACTTGGCATATCGGTACGAAGTCGTGGATGTACTGGGGAAGGGCAGTTTCGGGCAGGTGGTGAGGTGTGTGGATCATAAGGATGGGGGCGTGGTGGCGGTGAAGATTATACGGAATAAGAAGAGGTTCCATCAGCAGGCGCTTGTTGAGGTTGGGATATTGGGGAGGCTTGGGGAATGGGTATGTCAACCTTCCTTTCAGTGGTGTGGTGTTTTTGCAGTGTGCTGACAATATGTGCTACAGGACCCCGATGGCGCTCATGCAACACTGAGCATCACCTCGAGCTTCTACTTCCGCTCCCACCTCTGCATCGTCACGCCTTGCCTGTCAATCAACCTCTACGAATTCATCCGCGCGCATAACTTCACTGGTTTCTCGCTTACGCTTATCCGCCGTTTCTCACGGCAGATGCTGGCTTGTCTTGTGCTACTGCAGAGCAAGCACATCATTCATTGCGATCTCAAGCCCGAAAACATCCTTCTCTGCGAAGCCCGCAAGGCAGACGTCCGGGTCATCGATTTCGGGTCTTCTTGCCGGGAAGAGGAGAAGGTGTACACGTACATCCAATCTCGGTTCTACCGTTCTCCAGAGGTTATTCTGGGCTCGAGTTATGGTCTGGGGATCGATATGTGGAGTCTGGGATGTATCCTCGCTGAGCTGTGGACGGGCTATCCACTTTTCCCTGGAGAGAATGAGCAGGAGCAGTTGGCGTGTATTATGGAGATTTTTGGCCCGCCGGATAGGCATTTGGTGGAGAGGTGCACGAGGAAGAAGTTGTTTTTTGATTCGTTGGGCAAGCCTAGGGTCACTGTTAGCTCGAAGGGGAAGAGGAGAAGGCCGAGTTCGAAGACGCTGCAGCAGGCGCTTAAGACGGAGGATGAGGCTTTTGTGGATTTCGTGGCGAGGTGTTTGAGGTGGGATCCGGAGAGGAGGATGAAGCCTAGTGATGCTGTTGGGCATCCTTTTGTTACGGGGTTGCCTTTTCATCAGAGGCCTGGGATTCCGGAAGAGGCGCGTAGGGCGGCGAGGGTGAGGAGTTCGGCTGCTGTGCCTACGCAGGCTTCGGCGGGGACGGGGATTCCGGCTAGTCCTGTCAAGAGGAAAGAAGGCAATGCGTTTGCGCAACAAGCGAATGTGACGCCGGCGAAGGAAAGGAGAGCGCTGCCTGAGACACCGCAGACTGCTCTTCGTAACGGGAACGGTGGGACTGGGAGCAATAACTCGACGTTGCAGGGGAGTCCTTCGAAAGTTCTGGCGGCGAACCGGCGGCATAGTACTGTCGTTACTGCGGGCGCGACAGCTGTGGCGAGCAGTAAGAGGGCCTCCAATGGTGCTGTGCTTGGTTCTGCTGCGAGTGGTCTTGGAGGGCAGAGGGTGGGGAGTGGTGCTGTTGGGGCGGCGCCGAGTTTGGCGCAAATGGCTGCTAGGGAGAGTATGGGTGGGCAGGGAGGTGCACGGTGGCGGTCATGAGCATGAGCATCCTCTACTGTAAGGGGGACAGCGAAAGGAGCGGAGACTCCTTCTGCGTTATGAAGACATGCGCTGGCGCCAGTCGATCTCAGCATCAGCATCAGCATTAGCATTCCGGGCAAGAGAGCCTGGGCTTGACATCTCGGCAGCTTCGTGAGAAACGGGGAAGCCCAGCATTCTGCATTTGTCACGCCAGCAGAAGACTTAGGTCTCTTGAGGCTGGCTTTGTACAGAGATCCCAGGTGCAGCGGGATCATTGGGAGGTACGATGTGTGTATGTAGAGATTCCAGGCAGCTTGATAAGGGCAGTGGTAGTGAATGACACACTATTTGCCGCCGCAATACGGTCTTTGGTGAGGCTTTCATTGGTCTTGGCGCGTGAATGCGTTTCGGGTAGTTCGGCACCTGCACTAGCGCAAGGCTGCGCAGGCAACAACACCTCTGCCCGAAGGCAGTTTTGTACAAGTCCTCGTCCACCGTCCACTTCCAGAACTCTTTTCATCATCAACGGAAAGCCCGAGAACAGTCTTTCGACTTGCGAGCGCTCGATCACCTTTCGCACACAGCAGACATACTGCCAGCATGCCACGCCAGGTGCAAAAGCGAGCTGCGGCTACAACGGAGCAGCGCTCGCCCCTCCTCAGCCTACCGCCAGAGCTCCGCAACTTGATCTACGAGTATGTTGCAAGCTCAACGACTACTGTCTCCTTCCGCACACAACTTATGTTCAACACCGAACCGATGAGCCTAGTATGTCGTCAGATTCACCGCGAGTTCGGCGATATATACCAAGATGAGGCCGCCAGATACGCCGGCCACGTCAACATCAACATCACCAACTTCGACTCCCGGGACGTCCTAGCCACGATTGAGAACCTACCGCTGCGAGTCTCTCACGACTGCCACTGTACATCAAAGGGCGGAGAACCGGCTCGCTGGCACCGGACGTTCACGCTCCGCATAAACCTCACGAACATGTTCGACAATTACCTCCAGTACGTACGGGCACTGGACAAGGGCATCGAGACATGGCACAACACCGCATCTGACGTCGAAGACAAACTTGATTGCGAGTTCGAGATCGTCTTCGACTACAAGTCGTTCGATGTTGAGTATGCTAAGCAGGTATTTGCTAAGCTGCACTGGGCGCTCGGGAAGCCGAACTTGACGTTCAGGAAGGAGTTCAATTTCGGGAAGATTGAGAAGGCGTTTGACGATGCGGTGGAAAAGTGCGAGGCTGACGGTGAGGTCCGGAGGTTGGCAAAAGGCAAGCGTAAGCGCAAGGGTGTGGGTGATGGTGACAGTGCTTCGAAGCGGAGGAGATAGGCATCTATTGCGGTGCCAGTCTCTGGAGGTGGGCTTCCGCCGCATGGGGATTGTAGAGCTCTTCGGCATTATCTACAAGGACCTGCTGCAGCGAGCCGCCTTCGTCTTCAATGCAGTCAAAGATAGCTTCCAGATAAGGTCCGACATCCAATCCATCGAACCTTGTGTGCGGCCAATCTGTAGCGAACACACAGCGATCCGACCTCGCTTTCACAAGCTCCCGACACAGACTCCCAACGATCGGATGTCGTGGGTCTTTCTCTAATCTGTAAGAGGCGGAAACCTTTACCCACGTCTGACCCTGTTTCAGAAGGTTGACAAGGGAGCTGAAGCCTGGTATGCCACTCGCGTCCTTTGCATTTCGGATTGAAGCCTGTGAAGGATGGCCAAAGTGATCGACGCACACCTTGACATCTCCGAGCTCTGGCATCACAAGCTCAAGCAGAGGGACGTCTTCGAGACCGATGTAAAGCTCCAGCACCCAGCCACACTCCCGTACCGCATCAGCATACTTGCGCATCGAGGCTGCCAGCGAGCCCTGTTCGACTTTGCCACCAACCGACTTGAAGTTCAGCCGAACGCCTCGTACACCGAGCTCATGCCATTCACGGAGTTGCTCTTGGGACGTCTTATCGGGATCGAACTGGATGACAGCCCTACCGTGCTGCGGACCAAGTCGTCGCAGGCCGTCGAGTGTGCAGTCATTGTCGTTGCCGTAGATGCTAGGCTGGACGATCACCATCTTCTCGATCCCCAACTGGCCAAGGAAAGCGTGGGCATCGTCGAGAGTGTGCGGCGACGGCTGGTACTGGGCATCCTTTGACAAGGGGAACGTCCTGGGGTCCACTACGTGCATATGCGTGTCCCATGTGCCTCTGGGAATGCGTTTGGCAAGCCGAGCAATGCTTGGTGAAGGTGCATGGGTTGCCATTGCTCGAAATTTTGTATGGAAGCTAAGCTTCGGTCCAGTCTGATAGCCGCCAACGGTCACTCTGGTCCGCAGCGCCCGAAGAGTCGTTGCAGTTGTCGCCATTGTTTCTCACAGCCAGCCGCTCACACTGGTGGTAGATATACGAACCGTATCACCAGCGATATCGGCGTGCTCGGGCTGCTCATCGGCTAGCCATGACTAGCAAGGATATGTCACAACTGACAGCGTAGCTGAAGAGTACTCATACTGCTGCCTTATTAAGTTATTCCTGCTCCCACCCTTCTGTTTGTGCAAGTTAGGTTTAGGCAAAGGAGAGGACACGAACTCAATGGCAGCGAGTCATGCTGTCGGCTTTAAGCCGGATGGAAGGTTAGCCGTCTGGTACGTATTCTCACTGCAGAAACCCCTCTCCTCTTCATCCATCTCCATTCGCGAGAGCGCATCCTCTGTCTCCGTCAGCATGCGTCGACATGGATCCTGCATCAGCACCATCCCGCAGAAAGGCATTCCCACGTGCGGGGTGTCCCATGGGGTAGGTAGACCCGCGATGAGTTTCAATGACCTCGGGCTACATATGCGTGGCATCTCTCACCTTGCCTTCCTGCTTATTAGCCGTTCTTGAGCATCTCCTTACCCTCTGGTCTTTTCTCTTCATAGCGCACGCACTTCGAGGGATCAAGAAGGAGCTCAGCAGTTCCTCCTCCAGCTGGACAAACCGCAATCATGCTTGGGATGAGCAAGCACATTGTGAATCCTTACAACCTCCTCGTTGTGATATTTGTCGCACTCGGAACACTTGCGACTGCCTATGGGCTAGCTGTTATCGGCTCGACTGTGGGCCAACCCAGCTGTAAGTGTTCTCAATATTGTAACACCTTGGCCTGTGCTAACAACGGCAGTCTATACCTACTTTGGCCTTGCCCCTCAGGGCGAGCCTGGCTATGATCACACGACCAACATCATCGGTGCTCTCAATGGCGTTAACTCTGCTGGAGCGGTGATTGGCTGCCTTGCCAGCGCTTGGTCCGCCGATGCTCTTGGTCGTAAACGAACCATGCTGATCGGTTGCGCTATCCTCATCGTTGGCGGCGCTCTCTGCTCTGGATCGGTATCGATTGGTATGTTCCTGGCTGGCCGAGTCATCGCAGGCATCGGAGCTGGAATCTTAGCTGTATGCGTACCCATGTATCAAGGAGAGGTCTCAACTGCCGAAACGAGAGGAGCAATGATGTGCGTGACAGGCATTATGTATGCTTTTGGCTATACGTTGGCTGGCTGGATGGGCTTCGCATGCTATTTCTTCCCCGCCGACTCTCCGAATGCTACCTTTGCCTGGCGCTTCCCATTGGCATTGCAGTGCCTACCACCGCTCATTGTCTTGGCCGGCAGCCGATTTATTCCATTCTCACCGCGATGGCTGCTTGCCAAGGATCGACGAGAGGAAGCCTTTGAGATCGTGAAGCGCCTGCACGCCACGCCAGATGATCCGGACCACATCTCTGCTCGGCAAGAGTTCTATCTGATGGAGAAGCAGTTCGAAATGGATAAGCAATACCAGCCACGCTTCCTGGAGATCTTCCGCACAAAGGCAAACCGCAAGCGTTCTCTCGTGGCAGCCCTGCTCATGCTTGGCGACCAGTTTCTTGGAATTTACGTTATGACAAACTACGGCGTACTGATTTACGCTTCGCTTGGCCTCGGTGGTTTCAAACCATTGCTATTGAACGCCTGCTGGACTACCTTTACCATCATTGGCAACATCTGGACGGCTCTCTATGTGGATAGGTTTGGCAGGCGAACCTTTCTATTGATTGGTGCATGCGGCTGCACTACCGCACTCATCTTCCTTTGTGCCGTTACCGCTACCTATCTTGGTACCACCAACTCGGCGGGTCTGAACGCGGCAGTCTTCTTCATCTGGTTCTACATCATTTGGTGGTGCTTCTTTGTCGATGCAACTCAATATGTCTACGTTTCAGAGATCTGGCCGAACCATTTGCGCTCTCAGGGGACGGCGATGGGCATCGCGATCTTCTACCTTTCCAGCGAGGTCACGCTTGTGGCTGCGCCAATAGCGTTGAATGCGATTGGGTGGAGGTGAGTGAGCACTGACATCCTCAAGACCTTGCCATGCTGAAATCCCTATCACAGATTCTACCTGGTACTCATATGCCCCTCAATCTGCTACATCGTAGCACAGTACTTCCTCTTCCCAGAGACGAAAGGTCGTACGCTGGAAGAGATCGGTACGCTTTTTGGCGACGAGCACGTTGCGAGCCATTGGTATGGTATCGGCGAGGAAGAGAAGGCGGAGATCGCGCGTAATGCGCTCAAGCTCACCAAGTCCGGACGCATACCCGATGAGCCGCGTCTGAAGCCTCCAGTCAACGTTGTTGAAGGAAAGGATAGCAACGAAAAGGTGGAGGACATCGGTCGGCAAGTCTAGGGTGCGTTCGCGATCCACAGATGCTCGTGTACACGTACAACGCTGATATTTGCAGCTCGTCGGAACGATCACAGCCAAGAGTTAAGCTAGCGCATCGTATTTGCATTTAGTAGCCCTGAAACGTGGACCACGCAATATCGCATCCACGCACACTCTGTTCTCGCAACTTTCTTCGCGCGAATCTTCGGCTTTCTCGAAACAAGTATATCAGGTATGGAGAAATCACCACCACTGTTGCGGCTCCCACAGGAACTGCGCTATCTCATCTACGAGTCTGCCGTTGATGCTACGCCTGTTACTGACGCGATGCCCGCCGCAACCTTTCCCACGAAAGGGTACCTCATTGAACCGAAGCTTGCTGCGACGTGTCAGCAGATACTGGAGTTCCTCTACATATTTTGGCCATACGTCCTATGAACTAAGCGAGTGCTCCGAATTCCCGTCATCGACTTTGACTTCCGCTTGCTCATGTCAGTTCTCGAAGCACTGGAGATCTTGGGGAGAGCCACACCTCCAGATACACAAGTCTCTTTCAGGTTCAAACCGACCAGGGACCCTCGCTTGGTGGCTCGCTTGTGTGCTTGGCTTCGATACTGGGAAGCAAAAGGCCTTGAGGAGATGCACCAGCGCGTTGAGAACTCGCTGTGTACCGTTCACTGGGAGCGTAGGAGCGATCGCGGTCTGCGCCGGGTCGAAAGGCTTGTGCATTTCTTGTATTGGGAGGTAAATCCGGGCCGCGTCGGAGACATTACGAGACCTCCAGAGTGCCTGCACAGGCTCACGATTGCGATGAATACCTTGTCTCTCCGGCGTCAACGGGAAAGGCACGCTATCGGCACGCGGAGTCAGCGGCCGTCTGCTCTTTCGAGAAGATGGGCATAGCCACATGGCACGAGCGGTGATGCTCAGATCACTGGTTCTCTGCTCCCATGTGAAAGCGCAAAGCATCGGTTCCAGACTTCCTTTTGAACGCTTCACTCCCAACCAGCTGAAACACTCCAGCTCCTGCTTAGCATACATTGACCTCGGTGGAACACACCTCAGCAAGATGGACTCTTCACCACTGAACAGATTGCCGATTGAGCTCCGTAACAGCATCTACGGCCACATCGTGAGAAAGCATTTCAAGCGAAGCGTTCGGGTAACCACAAAGGGCAAGGTCGTCCAGCCAGCCCTCATCGCCGTCTGCCACCTCATCCGAGACGAGCTGTTACCTCACTTGACCGAGGCTGTCGACCACGCCACCCTAATCGAAGCGGCAGTGCTCAACTTCGACTTCCAGCCGTTTAAATATCTCCTCCACATCCATGCACAGCGGACCCACGGCCGACCGTCGCCGCAAATGATGATCACGCTGAAGTTCCACTCCTCCAGCGAGTTCGCACTCAGTCCCTGGATGCGCCATTGGCTCAACCAATGGCGAGATTCCATGATCCATCATGCCGATACCGCCAGCTACGTCGTTGACGGGAACGTAAGGAAAGATCGAATGGAAACCATCAGGCACTACTTGGAGCTTCTTGAAGATAGTGCGTTCAAGGAGGACAAGCTTATCGACCCTGTTCCGAGAGGCGATATCATGGTCGTGAGGAAGATCGCGAATGCTTTGCAAAGCGCGGGAGAGAATGGTGCTGTCTTCGGTAAGGCGAGTCTGGTGGACATTTGTGGGAGGGGCGTAGGGAAAGATCGTGGTGGGAATGTGAAGATGGTGGTTGAAGCACGGATGCAAGAACTACCTGGCGAGAGTGGTGGGAGGTTGAGTGTTCTTGAGTGAGTGTTTCCAGGTAGGGAAGATTCATTGTGAATCTACCTAGAGCGTCGGAGCTTGCGAGCGTGCATGTGACAGCCCCACTTAAAGTTAAGTCTCCAGTATAAATAAAGCAGCCCACCTTCCTTCTCGATTTTCTTCATCTACCTTCCACAAGCAAAGCTTCACGCACATGTGACAGTATCGTCGACGACTAAGAACGACCTTCTTCAATGCAACTGGAACTTTTCGCCTTCCCATCCTCTCAGGTCTCACGCGCCGCAACCATCCCCTTCAACGCCTTAATACTCTCCTCGAAATAATAACAATTCCTGTCTTCTCCTCTCGGTCTATCAAAGTCCTCTCCAACACCATATTGCTTCAAATTATCCCTATCCTCAGTCAGATCCTTCAGCGCCACCCTCACCCAATCCCCACACTCTTCCCTCCTCGCTCGCCTTTCGCTCCGGCGGTCTTTCTCCCAATCAATGAATTGCCTCTCCATAGCATTCCGCTGCTGCTTGTTCGGCCGGCCGGTCTTGAAGATTCCTACTGCGGCGTCTTCTTCGGTCCATCTGTGCGGGACTTCTGGGAGCTCGTCATCTGTCAGACAGACGGTGGGTGCTGGGCGAGCAGTGATGAGTGGATGTAAAGCTTCATCGAGCTTCTTGAACGCGGCCTCGCAGCTGCCGCCTTCGCCGGTCATTTTCCAAGTCGAGATGGATCGGTGGCTGGCGTCTGCTAGGGCCATGATGAAGTTGAAGGCGTAGAATTTCTCGCCCAGCCCATGTCAGAGAGCTTCTTGGCGACGTTGAGGTGTTTGGCCGCCGAAGTGGCGTAATTGGTGACTGTGATTGCCCTGCTGTTCGGGCTCATGGCTTTGACTTTTTTGTCGAGGTCTAGGTAGCGTTTCTCGACGGCTTTTAGGGTGTCGGTGTAGAGCTTCTTGGCTTTTTCTGGATGTGTTGGTGGTGGATGCTTTGGTCTTGGTGGCTGCTGGCTTAGGGGCAGCTTTTGCTTGCTTCTTCTTCGCTGGAGCTTTGGTCGTCGTTATCGACATCTGAGCCGTCGTCATAGTCGGCGGAGGTGTCACGTTTGCGTTTCGAGGAAGCAGGTGGTTGTAGCCATGCTTGCAGCATTCCTGGGCGGGCGACGGCGGCGGCGGCCATGGTTGGAGGTTGTGTTATGGGAGGATGATGGAGGTAGAAGAGCGATGGGCAAGGAGAACAGAGAGGAAAAAGAGGAAGAGGAAGAGGAGGGTAAAGAGAGGGAGACGCGTAGGAAACGACATGACCGCGTAGAGCATGGGCCTTCGCGTGAGGGGCGTGTCATTTACCGGGATGAACTCTAGGGTTAGGCTCACCTTTCTGCTATGTTTCTCTTGTATCGCAAGAGTAACATCATCGTCCTCAGCCTGTATCGTGTGACAAGAATAGGTAGGCCTATGGCACCCGGCTGTGGGCAGAGTAGACGAGAGTGAAGGAGGAGTCGGTTGTTGGCTGCGAACATTGCTCCACCAAAAAGTCGACGGAACCGTTCCGCTGTAGATCGCGTTTGAAAGTCAATCCACGCGACAAGCTTTCGATGTTCTTTGCTGTCGGCAATATTTGCTGTTGTCGCACTACAAGCGGGCCAGGAACAGGATGATGATGCGCTTTTGGCTGGAGTTCCTTCAGCATGCACGATAGATCAGGACTACCTACACGACACCCACACTCATTACCGCACTCAGGCGAAACAAGATGGCGGAAGCTTTAGCGAATGCTCTGCAATACTTCCCATCCCTAGACAAATGCCTCGCCGGCAATACTCGTCTCGTCCCTTGGAAGACCGCCTACCTCGCTCTCTGCGATCTGTCTTCCGCCGCCAACAGCTCTGCGCTCGAGCGCTTCCTCCTCAGCGACGAAGCGATCAAGTGCCTACAAAATCCGCTCAAGCCCTTCGAAGCTCCCTCGCCAGCGAGTAAAAGCAAATTCGAGACCAAGACTGCGCCGATACATGTTGGCCAGAGCCAGGATGGCGAGTATGACTTGGAGCAGATCAAGAAGGATGCGCTGTGGTTGTCAGGTGAAGTGAAGATTGAAGAGGAGGCTGCGCTGAGATGCGCGATTGTAGAGTGGCAGAGCAGAGCGGCGGATCATATATCATACATATACGTGAAGGGTAATGCGCAACTTGGCAATGCGCTGGTGCAGAGTAATGGAATGGGCGCTTCGCTGTTCGCAAGTACGGCTGCGTTTGGAGCATCGTTCAATGGTGCTGCACCAGCGGCTGGGCTCGACTTTGCGAAAGAGGAGGTCCGGCACGCGCGGCTGCTACAAGCATATCAAGATGAGCGGCACTCTGTCCTGGAGATTGCCACCGCACTTCTGTCACGTGTCAAGGTCCAAGATCGAGTCGACGATGCGGCGAGCCGGTCATGGATCGAGAAGGAGCTCATGCCGCGAATTTCTATAGCCCCAGCAATAGAGGCAGAAGCGGCAAGAAGACGGCTGCAATATGAGGATGAGATTTCCGAGCGCGACATGGAACGGCTACAGCACAAGCACTGCGTCGCTTGCATCGAGAGCTGCATAGAAGACATCCGCTCGTGCTTGGAGCAGCTGGAAACACCAGCTAAACGACCATCTGTCTTCGGCGAAGAAGTCGAGCCAGAAGTGCAGGAGCTCTACATGATAGGCCTGTACTTGAGGTTGACCGACAACCTCCGTCTCATCCTGGCTCACTCACACATGCTCGCCTTCCTTCCAGACGGTCAAGTCATCATAAACTGGTTCCGACTCATGGACGAGTATAGCTTCCTGCACGGTCTACAAAGCAGCTCGCCGCTACACGCCGTAGAAGTGATCCAATACCTCACTTCCCTAGTCTCCCTCGCCATACTCAAGCTTCCATCAGCCTTGGCTTCCCTTAACGAAGAGGCACCTGTCCTCGGCGCGCTCACGACCCACTACGTCCACGACGCCGCATGTGTCCAGAAGCTCAATGAGATCTTGACCAACGCTGCTACCAAAGGTCTGGAGTTAGCCGCACCAGCCATGTACGCCTGGAGCTTAGTCGCCGCCATCGTCCGGAACACAGCGGACGCCGATCGCTTGCGACGAGAACACCACGAGTCACACAACGCCGAACTCGGCGATGCGGCAAGACGAGGCACCGGGGTCCCAGAAACACCAATCGAGAAGCACTGGGACATCTTCCTGCAAAATCGTGAGCCTGAAGCGAGGCAAGATCCTGCGCGTTTTTGGATGCAGACCGCAGTCGATAACATGAACGTGTACAACGCAATACCAATCTTCAGCAATGCTCTCACAGTGGCGTTCGGCAGCGACCTCACGTTCCCAACGGCCTTGATAGCGAGAGAAAAACTCTACGAACTCCTACGAGCAGGCCTGAATCTAGTCAGCTACGACGAGCCTGTCCTGACTGCCATCTTGAGCGTTCTCACCTCGGACCTGCCGTACAAAGAAGACGACCGCTTCAACTCCCTCGCCACGAATTTCATAAACGATACTGAACGTTTTGGCCCACAGATATTGGATGAGGTCCTCCGTCGCTATCCGCATGAACTTTCGCCTTTCCTGCGACTTGGCACGCTGCTAGCGAGCGCGGAGAGCCCTAATGCTGCTGGACCCGTTGTGCCTGTACAGGTCCTCGAGGATCTGAAGACAATGACGCTCGTGGTGCCCGAAAACTTCCGGTCCTATGCATTGGAGAATGAGGATGAGAATGCTAATGGCATTGTTCTGACGGATCATATCTCCATCTTCGAACCTGGAAAGGGCAATGGCAGGATGCTTATGAACCGGACGATCGAAGAAGGTCCGCAGAATATCCTTACTATCCCGGCAGGAACGCAAGGCTGGGTGGTGAGGGAAGAGAAGCCTATGGCTATCATCTTCGCTCATCCTCACTCGGGGCTAGAGTATTTGGGTTTCTTACTTTCTACTCTCTTGCCCACGGCAGAGTTGAGACCTGCACAACCGGGACAGGAACTCGATAAGATTACTGCAAGCGAGATCCTTACGCTCATCAATGCGCTTTTGGTGGCGAGTCTGAAACAGCATCAAGGGCCAGAAGAAGCACGCTTCGTCCTCGGGCGCTTGTCCTACTCTCTCCCGGAAGAGACGGATATTGTGGCGACGATTAGCGAGCTCTTTGAGCTGGAGTTGCTGGGGTTCATGGATCAAGCTGCTCAGCCGGGGTCCTTGGAGTTTGTGGTAGCTTGCGCGGAGTTCTTTTCTAAGCTGGTGGCTGTGAGTCCGGAGAGGGTGTGGTCACTACTAGCCCGGAGCTGTTTGCTAGGCGCACAGGGTGGAGCAAGCGCCCTGGCCGCCGTGGTTGGAGCAATGGAAGTCCAGATGGGCCAGTTTGCTTTCCTTGCCGCTTGCTCCAAACTCTACAGTGAGTGCCTGAGAGACGCGGTGGCTGGGCTAGTCAAGCGAAAAGGCAGGTCCGCATCCCGCGTCACGAACCGTTTCGACTCGCCTGTTCAGGGTTTAGACGAAACTCCTGAGCGAACGATTAGCGCGGTCTTGGCGGGTTTTACGAGGGTTGTGTTGGATGCTGTGCAGAATTTGGGTGGGTGGCGGTTCGGGAGTGTGGAGGAGAAGAGGGCGGTGGTTTTGCCGGTTGTGGAGGGGTTTCGGCTGTTGCTGCGGTGGACGTATGGGTTGCAGGAGCCGGTGGTACTACCCTCGAGTGAAGAAGGGCAGGTGGTGAAGAGGAGGGAGCGGTTGTCAGCGGCGCTGGTGCCTGCGGCGGAGATGGTGCTTAATGGTTTTGCGCCGGGGAGAGATAGCGCGTTACTTGAGCCTCTCACTGCGGCTTTGACGGAGGCGCTAGTTGTAGGGGACGAGATGTTGCCGATGGCGCAGAGGGATGGGTTGATCGGGCAGACGAAGGTGCTTTGCGAGTTCCTGTCGGCTTTGTTGAGGACGGCGAAGTTCGTGAGCCCGGATCGAGCTTTCAGATTAGGCAGTGAGCTCGTCAAGAGCATGCCTGTTATCGCGAGGCTTTTCGCTATGGACTTGGCGTGGAAGTTTGAGCTCGCGACATACATGACTGAGCTTGTGCGGGCTATGGCTTGTACATATGCTAATCCGCCATCTCTGCTCAGCGGCTTGACTCCGGAAGCTGCGAAGAACTTTTTGAGCTGCGTTTCGCAACTCGACCGTCCGCTCTACGATTACCAGGTCGAGTGCCAAATCTGGGAGTTTCTGACTGCGGTGTTGGAGGGGCGGCAACAGTGGTTCTCCATGTACCTTCTCACCGGCACCATCCCAAAGGACCGCCTCAATACCACCACCGAAACTGGCGTGGCCACAAAAGGGAAATCAGTCCTCGACTACGCGCTGCAGGAATTGAGCAATATCGACCACATCATGCCCGCCCGCGCCAAAGCCATGCTCCGTTTCCTGAGCGTGGCGCAGAGTACGTGGGTTTGGGCCACCGTTACCGTACGGTCACATAATGAGTTTCTGAAGAACACTCTTGCCTGGCTCGATGGACTGAAGCCTTCTGCCAAGTCGGGTGGGAGGGATCAGGGGGATGCGGAGTTGAGTGCTAGTGAGCTGCAGGCTGCGAGTTCTCTTTGTGATGTTTTGGCTGTGAATTTGCATGCGGGGTTGGAGACGGGGGATAGGGGGTTGTTGAAGATGTTGGTTAGCAATGGGAATGGGGGTGGGAAGATGGGGTTTTTGGCGAAGTATGGGGGGGTGGTGAATGCTTATAACCGCTCTTTGCACATGAACTTGGCGGAGAACTTGGGGAGGAAGTTCTCGCGGGTCTCGCTCGCGGACTTGAAGCGCACCGATGCGAATCCGGCAACACATGGGAAGGTTTTCTGCTATGATGTTGATTTTGCGAATCAAGTGTTGGGGTACCAGGCGCTCGCGTGGTTCGGGAATGAAGAGATGAGGGCACAGGGGTATGCTAGTGAAGTTGCGAGGGCGAATTTGAATCTCAGTCTGGTGGATGCGCAGATGAATCTGCTGGCTAGCTGGAAGAGGTTGGCGACGACTTTGAGCGAGTGTGTGGAGATTGAGAAGGAGGTACATGCCCCGCTCATCACTGCTGCGGAGGCTTGTTTGAGGAGTAATGCGGATGCGAATGTTGATGAGCCTGGGACAGCGGACGTGCTGCAGATAAGGGCGGATATGGCGTTCGTGCTGCTGTCTAAGCTGGTGAAGGCGGAGAGTCAAGTCGAGAGCGATGCTCAAACAAGACAGCCAGGGATGAAGGATCTGCTGTCCGAGGCGTGGCAGTTGGTCAAGACGAGTCCGGTGAACTACGACCTTGCGACTGCGCAGGAGGACCTGGAGTACTACCGCGCGCTGCTACAGATCTTATATCTGGCAATTCGGCCGCATGTGTATATGCCGCTGCCGATACCGAAACCCAAGGAGGGAGGGGCGCCTGGTGCTCCTACGGCGAAACCGGCGCTTACGGTTGAGGTTGGTGGGGTTCTGGTGGACATTATGGGGAAGACTATTGCGCCGGGTTTTAGGGCGCTGTGTGGGAATCTGCATACAGATCTCCGGCTCGCACTACCTGGCGACTTTGCGCTCATCACCGCATTGCTGCAAGCTGTGCTGGCTGTTAAGGGCGGAGCGGTGGTGCATCATCAGCTTGCCGATATCGTGGCGAAGCAAGACGTTGTTCGAGGTGCGCTTAGTCTGTACACCTGGAGCGATCAATTGGCAGAGGTCATGGGCCAGGACCCGATATATGGCGAGATAGCCATGACGATCCTGGTCTCCTTATCGAGAGTGCCGCAGATGGCGGAGCAAATGGCTGTCGAAGGTGTACTCCTACAGCTCTCAAGTGCGAATCTCTCGAACTACTTCCGCAAACCAGGCGGGAAAGGGCAATGGGATGAGCCGGCCAGGATGTTCACGATCTGGACTGAAGGCTTCCTGCCGCTGTGTCTGAACTTGCTCTCTGCGGTGGGACCGCCGATTGCAGGCGAGGTCGCTGCCTTCCTAAACAGCTTCCCAGAGCAATTGGAGAGGGCAGAGGATGCTTTCAAGACTGAAGTACCTAGCTATCATCGAGGGGGGCGCAAACAGCACAGCGGTGACGTGAGCTTGTCTATGGTGAGGGAGGCGCATAGCCTGATCCTCATCAGTCGGACGTTGCAACACTACCTTGCTCGTGCTGCTGCGGAAGGTGTTGGTGCGAGCGATCTTCCGGCGCTGAACTACGATTTGGACAATGCGGAACAAGAGGTCAGCAAGCTTGCGCGGACGCAGAGGAGTCTGGCGGATAAGGTTGTGGCTACGAATGAGCGGGAGGCGGTTTTGGCACTGAAGAAGGGGAGTCAGACGGATGCTCATGATAATGCTTTGCAGAAGCTTGTTTTCGAGGAGGTGCACAGGGTTACTGGATGAGGTGAGCTGGAGGTGGTGTTGGTGTTGCATTTGGATGTGTTGGATTATTGGGGAGGCATGAGTAGCGAGGCGTTGGGGCGTTGGGGCGTAGAGCGGTTTTGTACGATACTGGGTCGATGCCGCTGAGTGCGATATCGCCAGTGCAGAGGACCTGACCCTCAGTAGACAGACGCTTTCGACAATGTACTGAACGGCAACGGGTTTTCGGGGTTCGGTACAGCTTTAGGTAGTACCCTGTACCCTGCTCGTTAGCAGCCCTTCAGCTTACTCATCCTTCAGTGGGTCTTGGGGGTCTTCATCCTTCTCGTCCTCGTTCCGCCCCGATGCTATGCGCATTCGCGAAACGATAGCGATAGCGATACCCTTACCGTATCGGGCAACAGTCCGCAACATGGCGACCCACGCCATCTCACAATGTCGCCCCCGCTCGGTCAGTGTGTTGGACTCACGCTGCCGTCAGCATCGGATTTGGTGTTTCATGGCTGTCAGCAGCTCTGCCATCTTCTATAACATCGAATCATCGCTGCTTCTACACTGCTAACCCCAAGAATTACTCACATCTTCACCCATCGTCCTATCTCGCATATCACTGACAGACCATGGAGGATATTCCACCGCAGTACCATCTGCTTCCAGCCGCCGTGGACTACCGCGCCAAGCACGACCCGGAGAGAGTATACGCATTGCTTCCCAAGGGCGAAACTCTCCAGGATGGCTGGTACCCTTTGACGTACCGCATGTTCGCGAAGGCGATTGATGAGACCTGTTGGTGGCTCGAAGAGGTGCTCGGCGGCCAGGACCATAGCAGTGGCAAGCGAGGTGCACTTCCTACCGTCCCATATATCGGTGAGAACGATTGGAGATACATGTTGCTGGTGTATGCATGTGCGAAGACAGGTCGGAAGGTTCGTTGCTGGCGTTACCATTCCCTCGTGATCAGCAGCTGACACAGACTGCTTTTACTGTCTAGGCTCTGCTCCCGTTCCCAGCGAATACACCTGCAGGTTTAGTCCATCTGCTGGAAGCAACTGACAGTACAGTCGTACTCGCGAGCCAGAAGCATCGAGAAACATGGGCTCCAGTCATCGCTATGAAGCCAGAGCTTCGCCTGGTAGAGGTTCCAGAGCTCGAATGCTTCATACAAGAGCGAGAAACCAAACCTTACCTCTTCACCAAATCCTATGAGGATGGACTCGAGAAAATGATATGCATTATCCAGACATCGGGTACATCGATGTTTCACCAGCCTGTTAGAATCTTGAGTCTAACGAGTGGCAGGTACGACAGGCCACCCTAAGCCCATTCCTTTCAACGGCCGCTTCGTGGAATCGAACAGTAAAGCAATCGCTTTGGTCTCAAAACATGCGCCGCCGGGCCAGAAGCTAGCCTTTGTCGAAATGTACCAGGATTGCTACTTCCCAAACCTGTTACCTCTGAGCTGGGGCATTGGTCTGTTCCTGATCGCAATGTTTCCGATGTACGTCGAAGGAATGGTTCCGGTAATGCTGCCCGCACCATCCATGCCACAGCCACCGACTGCGGCATACCTTGACGAGGTGAACCGACTGGCGCCGAAAGGAAGCAAGAACGGGCTGCTCGTTGTCCCCGATCTCCTAAGGCAGCTTGTCCGTACACCCGAGTATCAGGATGGTCTGAAGAAGTACGACTGGATCGGCTATGCTGGAGCGCCGCTTGACTATCCCACTGGGGACTTGGTCGCTACGTTGGTGCCGCGGCTGCAGTCAGTCATAGGCTCGACGGACACCGGCATGTATCCACTGCTATTGAACGACCCTGCAGACTGGAAGATCCATCGGTTTCACCCAGAGTTCGACGGGTTCTTCCTCGAGCATTTCAGCGAGGATGTGTGTGAACTTTGCATACGCCGTCAATTTCGCGACCCTCGGTACGTCTTCTTAGTCGATCCGGAGCTGATGGTAGCGCACACAAAAGACCTCTGGCGAAAAGTCCCTGGCCGAGAGGGTTACTACACCAATGCTGGACGGGTTGATGATTTCGTGAAGTTGTCGAGCATGTGAGTGTAGTCGTGGCTCAGCACCCTTGAAAGTTTCCGACACGTTTGCTGATACCCGCACTCACCAACCCAGGACCAAGTTCAATGCAATCCGTATTGAACAGATCGTCGATCGCAGTGTCGACGTCCGCGCATCACTCGTTGCCGGAGATGACAGACCTCGACCATTCGTAATCATCGAACCAGCGGCACATGTTACATCAAGCGCCACTGGGAAGGCTGAGGAGACTGTGGCTCACCTCTGGCCAGCATGCGAGATGGCGAATGAGCATCTTCTGCCCGAGGCCAGATTGACGAGGGAGCTGACGCTCGTGACGGATCTGAAGAGACCTATCAAGCGTACCGCCAAAGGCACGGTCGAACGGCGAACCACCATCAAGATGTATGAGAGGGAGATTGAGGCGATGTATGAGGAAGCTGGGTTCCCGCGCGAGTCTTCCGATATGGTTAATGGAGTGTATTAGAGATCAAGCCGCGAGAGATGCTCTTATCGTTTGCATTACCGCTTTGCTTCTTGGCTCCATTCTCCACAGTCCTGTATACCTGGAAGTACAAGCTTTGCAGTCTCGGCAGTGTACTCAGTACGCTCTTAGAACACTGCTGATTCCGAGTTCTGATCAAGTACCGCTTCAATAGCTTGCGGTCTCGACACGACCTGCTATCCAGCTCTCTACCGCTTTGCTGCCTTCGCCGCCTTTATAGCCAAGCAGTCTGTCGATGATGAAGTCGATGTGATAAGCGCCAGGCTGCCGCACATAGTCGACCTTTGGATGCGACTCCTTGAGCTTCTTTACAAACGTGTCTATGCTGTCAATGAGCACTTCTTGCGCTCCGCCGTAAACGAAGACTTCCCGAACTACCTTGTTGAGACCCTCGAACCACTTGCTGTCAGCGTAGTAGGGTTGGCTGTAAGCATCTAGCTTGGCCGATCCTGCAGACGGTTGTCAGCATAGTACATACCAATTTGGAAGACATCACCCGACATAGGCTATCGACAAACCCACCCATAAATGCATTCGACCAGCGAGCCGCAGCCGAAGGCGTCACAACGTCACAATTCAGGTTTTGCTTGACACTCTCGTCATCTGTGGAGAACTTCGTCCACGGGCTTATGAGAATTGCGGCGGCAAGCGGTTGGTTCAGCTTGAGTTCCGAGATATCCGGATGAGGGTGCAGCATATGAGACAACAACGCTATCGACAGGTTGCCTCCAGCCGAGTCGCCGCCTATCATAACCTACCCACATGGTGAGTATATGACACGAATGCGTTGGGGGCATCTTTGGCCTACGTTGCTTGCCCCCTTCTCCTTTGCTATGTTTTGGAGTGTCTCAACGGCCTGCTTCAACTGGGTGGGATACTGGGCAGCGGGTGCTAATGTATAGCTGACGATGGCGATGCTAATACTGCTGTGTTGCGCAATGGTCTCTTTCAGATCCCACAACCACTCCATATGTCCGGCGGACGCAGCGACGCTGTACCCGCCACCGTGATACCAAATCAGCGTTTGGCGAGCTAGCCTTGGGCCCATCCAGTGAACTTTCACGCCGCTTTCCAGCGCCTCGGTGTTAGGTGCAAAGTGTTTCTTCTTTGCAAAGTCCAGGTACACTTGCTCGGTGCTGCCGCTAAGCCATTGCTCCTGCGCGGTATTGGCAGTGGAAACGTGCACACGTAATGCCGCAAAGACCACGTCTCTGAACATATCTGCAGGCTTCTGTCCGCCGTCCATGGGGCGCATAACCAGACGGGAAAGGGCGGCGAAAAGCATTCGAGCGATTTTGGGAACCATCATGGCCTTGTCGAAGGCCGTAGGCTGTCGTACTGCCGGCATGATGGGCTGATGTGCTCTCCGTATGTGCGTTTGTAGTCTGATACTCTTGAATCCTGCTATCTGATGATGAGGTACAAGAGAAGAACGTCAAGGAGAGGTGGGCTTATCCTCACCTCATCGTCGCCCACGGCCAATAGACGTCCAGAACCTTCATTTGCTGGTTCCGGTTCGCTAGCGCCTAGGACCCCGCTGCACGTAATGGTTCACATGCATGCGGGCTCGTTTCTGGTGTACAAAGCAAGGTAAGGAGGTGACAGCCTCGGTGCATGCCCTACGCGTACGTGCAATGTTAGTGTACAGCAACCATGGGCGGGCTTGCTGAGAGCATCTCCTGCGCGAGTCGACAACGACAGAATCTAGGAGGTAGAAAGGAGAGAGGGAACCGGAATCCGGAAAAGATCAGATTATCGACTGGAGCTGACTAATCTCGATGCCTTAGGCAGACAATGTCACACCACCTTCCGAGTGACAACCACGGCTCCACACCAGCAGGACACCGACTTCGACGACACCGTGAGAGCGAGTATACCACTTCTGGAGGAAATCGAGGTTCATCAACCTCAGAGATGACCATGGTGCCGATCGAAGGCCTTCCAGAAGAGCTGCTGATTCACATCCTCGACTACCTGGACTCCCTCCCACCTTCTGAGACGAAAATACGAGAGGAGCCGAGCCTTCAGCTGACTGTTTCCCAAGACCAAACACTGAAGGAAGCATCACTTGTTTCGAAGCGATGGCGACGTTTGGTCCTTCCCGCCCTGTTCAAGCATACCCGCCTACGTCTGGACGGACCACCGCGACAACACTGGCGAGACTGCATCACATGCAACGAAGAGACCTTGAGTGGGTGCTTCAGCGGCGCAACATATGTTGCGAAGGATGATGATGTCGACCAATATCACCTGGACATGGTCGAGCAAGGCCTTGTATCTTTCCGTCTCCAAGCTTCCGGGGACCAGGACCCTTCTACGCAAGCGGATGCTAGCGACAGTAAGAGGGCTGCTGTTGAGACATTCGCAACCTGGGTACCTCGATTCTACCACAATCTGAAAGACTTCCTGAACTTCATCGCTCAACACGACCTCGGTGCTAAAGTCGAGAGCTTCGTGCTCATGACAGATCAGATGCTCCAGCAGAAGCTCGACAGATTTCCCCACCGGGCCGCTGAAGCCGGTAAAGATCTTCGATATCGTGCTGCAGCAGCCTTCTGGCAGCACCTGTTCTCCACCCTGGACCCATCAAGGATAGTCATCCTTGCTCCTCCGAATGATTTGGCGTGTTTGACCAATTGTGCCATCGACACTTTCGGTGAGTCAGTCTTCGTCCACGATGGTGGCGGTTATACCACTGAGACGTTTACCAACCGATTTGTAGGCGACTGGGCATTCGGAGACATGAACTTTCATGTCTTGGACGTACGCCTT
Organism: Neocatenulostroma microsporum; assembly: GCA_022814695.1. Lineage (NCBI taxonomy): Eukaryota > Fungi > Ascomycota > Dothideomycetes > Mycosphaerellales > Teratosphaeriaceae > Neocatenulostroma > Neocatenulostroma microsporum. Next base: position 31,161 of record JAKLLW010000425.1, read on the forward strand.
GATCCGCAGGCTCGACAAGCTTCACCACACCTCGGAGCGGCGGTAGATCTCAGTAGCCTTGATCCTACACCTCATCGCTACCCCGGCATCGCAAGGTCTAGTATACTCAATATGCGGCCCTGGCATCAAGTCAGCATCAACGAGGGTAAGTTTGTATTGGCGGGCTGGGGATGACAACGATCGACATAGGACGCTAACGCTGTCTCGGCATTGTTAGGCTGCTTTCTGAAAGCATACGGTACATATGAGTACGTATACACCCTTGAAGATCGTCTCAGATATCTGATACATCCGCACGCTTTCGGTGACAGCTGCTAACCCTTACACCCATCGCTCTTAGGTATTTCGAGCGCGGCCCGCCATCCCTTGTATACTCTATCAAAGACTGTCTCACCCCACGACCGACGTACGGCGCCAACGCCCAGAGACTCTCGGACGCACCGCTCGCCAGTCTACGAAAGTTGACGTACATCGGCATCTTCCCCTTCTCGGACCATCTTCAATTTCGGGAGCTACTGCCTCAGCTCGAGGAGCTTGATCTCCAACTCGCTCCTTTGATTGACTCCAATATACTCAACGATCCGGCACGTGTTGGGAAGGCAGAGCTAGAGGACTGTTGGTCAGAGCTTGTGAGCATCTATCAGAACCTCGCCTCTCAGCTCGCCTCTTTCCGCATATCGGAGCGCAACGTGCCACGCCTCAAGAAGGTAGTGTGTCGAGACACCAAGCGCAAAGCCTTGCAGGATGAGCTGGACGAAGTATTTATTCCATTGTGCTTACCTGTATGGGCGGAATGCAGTCCTGGGGTCTTCACGAGGCTTCAACTGAGCGCTGAGGTGGCCTATGATGGCACTGGCATGGCAGACTGGTGACGGCAGAACAGACGCATTGACTGACCTCGAATACCGACGTGGTGGTGCACTTTCGCCGTGGGTCGGACCTCAGAGTAGAGGGAAATGTGCGCCACAACCTGATTCGGTTGCCTCAGCCTCATCATCTCCGAGTGCACTTGACAGCATCGGAACAAGGTCGCCGGCCTTACCATTCGAGGTTTCGGCTGCGCGCCACTGCGTGACATTGGCATTTTGGAGCCTTCCGTGCGGGTTGCTTGCCTCGAAGCACACACATCGAATCGTGAGCTGTCGATGTGGCTGCGCCGAGTTCCACGAGCATGAAGGATACGTCAAATATTATCTTTGCACAAGGTCATGTTTGTTCTACATCCGTCGTCGAGTTCCAATCGTTCAGCAAGAGTTTGGCTGGGACTGGCGGCGTCGACGAATTGCACAGCGTTCGACACGAGATCCCTCTTCGCCAATGCTGCAACTCGATATTCATGACTACTCCTATGGTGTCTCGTCCGACCCGGCGAGCTCACCCAAGCTGTCTCAGAGCTCGTGCTTTGCTGATGTCGTTGAAAGCAAGCCTAGTATCTTGCAATGCTTAATGTTAAGCGATCTTGGCACTCGTATTATGGTCGTTGTACAAGTTGGGGTGACCTCACAGCTCGGCTCCAATCTCCGCTCCACATGAACTTGCATCTTTTGGTTTGGAAGCATATAGCCAGGCGCCTGTGCCCCTCCATTGCATCTATTTCCTGCTTCTCACATTCGCGTCTTGTTCTTTACACCGTTCAGGATGCCGCACTCTTCCTCTGTATGACTCCTCGTCCGAAGGCCGCTGCCATACTCGAATCTACGATCGCGTCTAAGGATGCCACAGGGACTGTGACTGGGACAAGGCTGAGAGACCGCGAAAAGCCATATTTACGGTATGATGCTTGACGCCTGCTCAGGGTTGGAACTATTCATTCGCACAGCTGCTTGCACGCACTGAGCAATCATCCAACCAAAACGCTGAACGAGGCCGTCCTCGTACTGGCACATACGGCATGCAGTCGCTCGCTGAGAGTCAATCGCATCCTCTTCGCTAAGGCCGGTCGGAATGGTCCTCACATACTGCGACGTGGTTGCCGCATGCGGGATGGAGCGCGGCATGCAGGTGCAGTTCAAATCCGACCCTTGCCGATCTCTCACGGCGTGCAGCATGCTCTATACGGTCTAGCGTCAAAACGCATATACTGGACATAGCAAAGCGCCTTGGCGTGGTGGTCGGGGCGGTGCATCAGATGAACCAGAACTTCACCACCGCACTTGCGTTGTTGCCGACTGCGCAAGACTTTCATCTCATCGACATCTCAGCCGCAATCATGTCAAGCACCATCGACCGCGCTCAAGGCTCGACTTGGTATACCATGCGGCGCAACACTGTCTCAAGTGGGAAGGCGCGGCTCGAATGGTACTGCGGCTTGAGCCCTCATGGCATTGGCAACATAACATTTGTACGAGATGACAGTCGGACGGTCCGACATAATGAAGAGTCCATACAGCCTTACAGATATGAACAGCCGCGACTCTCGATGCCGATCGTGCGCCGTGGATACCGATGTAGGATGAAGGTGTGTTTCCTAGGGCGAAGCAGCTGAGCGTCGCCACGATGTGTGGCTACGTTCCCTGCTCGGATACGACTCACTATGTGTGCACGGCATCGTTGTCCAGCATATAATACCTTAGACGGGTCACAGATCTGTGGCGTACTCATCGCAGGTGCCTTCTTATCACCACACTGAAACCAGACGAGACAAGACAGTACCAAGGAATGTGTTAGGAGTCTCGCTTCGGCTCACGTCTTTACTTTAGATTACCTGATTCGATCGGCATAGATGGTGTATACTGGGAGGCCCAGTGCAGGGTGCGAGAACTGCAGGTACGCAAGGTGGTTTGAGTGTCGCCTTCAGGCATCGTAGGGCTACTCCAGGTGCCTGTCGCATACTGATGTATTTGTAGGAAAGCGAAGAAGCGCTGTGATCAAGGCCTTCCAGCATGTGAGCGATGCGTCAGACTGAACAAGCCATGTGGTGGCTACCGAGACCTGAACGACCTAATATTCCGGGATCAAAGCGCGAGCATAGCACGTAGAGCAAGCAACCAAAGTGAAGCCGGTCCGAGCGGCGGATCATC
>JAKLLW010000426.1:0-34156 GCA_022814695.1 Neocatenulostroma microsporum
ATCTTCGATGGCGCTGGCGCGCTTGGTTTTGGAGGGCATCTTGTCGGATCACTTTAGGTCATCTGTTTCGTAGTATGTCACGTTGGGACAGCATGGCATCAACAGTCCCCTGGTGTAGAACATTGTTGCGTTTCTGTGAGAAAATCAAGGCAAAACTTCGAGTTGAAGTAGTACGAAATTTAGGATGTTGGTCCGTGCATCGGCGGAGTTCATGCTCGAGAGGAGGCTGAGATACCTCACATGTGAGCTGAATACCATGAACATGTTGCATTGCATGGGTCATTATCGATGTGGAAAGTCTTGTGCGATCATGAGTGGTGGGGCTTTCCGTACTACGCAACGTGGATGTTGAGAGGTTGCTTCCAATGTTTGCTGCCTGGGTGAGTGTGGCTGTGTAGCTCCTCCCTCAGCTCGACCAGGGCGGCGATGCAGGTTTTACGCATTGTCTCTTCTTTCCCACGAGCTACTAAGTAACACCATTTCCTCGACACCATCTTCTCCTGTACCAACATCACATTTGACCCTATCAAGATACGCCAAAGAGCCTCGAAACATCTACAAATCCTACTCACATACGCCACTCAACCTCTAAACCACATCACCAGAAATGACTCGCTACCAACCTCAAGGCCCGGGAGGCGACTACCAAGGCAGCAATCAATACGCATATCAACAGAGCAGTGAGACCAACTACGGAGCGTACAACTCTGGAGAAGGGCAAGGCTATCCGCCAAACCACAACTATCAGCAGCAGCCTCCTTACGGTGGCGATGGCACAGGTGCCGCACAAAGCTACTACGCCTCCAACGACCAACCTTACCAACAGTATCCCAGTCAAGGCTACGGAGGCCCACCACAGCCAACTCCACCACCACCAGGAGCATCACATGTAACACCGCACACCCAGCCATCCCCATCGCCGTATGGTGGATCTCAATACCCGCCACCCGAGTACCCTCCGTATGGTCAACAGCAAGCTCCAGCACCCGAGTACCCTCCCTATGGTCAACAACAAGCTCCACCTCCGGAATACCCTCCATACGGCCAGCAACAGCAGCAATATCCACCACCCCACACTCCACAACCAACCTACGGTATGCACGGCGGATCGGACGTGGACACCTTCAAATCCCACTTTGAGCAGCCACACGGCCCGATCGGCTCACCAGGCCACCCCCTACCTCCAGTAGAGTCGACCGACCGCGGAATTATGGGTGCCGTAGCCGGCGGCGCAGCAGGAGTCTACGGCGGCCATAAGATGGGTCACAGCTTCATGGGCGGTATCGGCGGTGCAGTCGCCGGGTCCATGCTTGAGGATGCGTATAAGAAGCACAACAAGAAGGACAAGAAACCCGGGGGACGTCGCGGTTCGCACTCGAGCTCTTCTTCCAGCAGCTCCTCTTCCTCCGATGATGAGAAGAAGAAGCGTCGTGGACCTGGACCTGGGCCTGGGCCTCGCGTCATGGCAGGGAACTTCTTTGCGAGTTCAAGGGATGTGCATATGGAGGGGAGGTGTATGCTGGTGGCGGCTTGTGTTGATGTGCGTGGGAATCATCAGATGTCGCGGCTGGATTTGAATGATTGTTTTACGAATGGCAATGGGCAGCTTCGGTGGGCGCGAGGCGGTAACTTCGCTGCGAGTGCTAGAAGCATTAAGCTGACGGAGGGTGGTGCTGCGCTGGAGGCTGACTTGGGTGATGGGCGTGGCGGGTGGAGGCATAACAAGGTCTACCTGAGTGAGCGGATCACAAATGACAATGGGAGACTGCATATGCTTTAAATTGGTGATGGGCGCTCGATGATGAACTCTTTTTGTTTCGGTAGCAACATACACTATACCTAGGTAGCCTTTCTGTTGCTGGCAAACTTGTTTTAGGCATTTGTGTCCGAGGCCGACCTCTCTCATCCACAGTGGTTCGTGCTTGCAGAGCTTCCCTTCGCACTGTCATACGGCGCGACAGCTTCAGAACACTGCATGCTACGACTCATGCCACTCCCACGTTACATCGCCGATTATCCTGACCATCGCCACCTCCGCCTCTCCCTCATCAGGTCTCCGACCTTCCGCGAGGCTCTGGATCACATCACCTAACGTGACCGGAGTGCCGTCCTCAGGATGGATCGTTATTCTACGTCGATAAGGGTGAGGCAATGGGGTGTCGAAGAACGCACACCGGATGTCGAGCTGCACGCAGGGCGGCGAAAACAGGAACATCTTCCTCCATGAAGCATGCTCGGGGGCACGATCGGTGTAATGCTTGTACCACATGTACTCGTACCTGGTCACGCTGCGGTCCTGTCCTTGGTCGAACCAGCGGACGAGGATGCGGCCAAGCAGCGGGTTCACAGTGACTGTGTGGTTCGTCTCCGCATCATTGAGATCGCGCCAGAGGTAGTATACCCCGTTGCCCAATCTGATGTTCTCTGCTCTGCCCAGGGCACAAACGAATCTCGCTAGGAAATGATTAGCTTAGGAGGATCTCTCATTATCAGGACGAGCGTACTTACGGTTCTCAACGCGGTGCACTCGGACACCCCCCGCCGGCGGTGCGAGGAAGAGCTTGCGCTGCAGGTGGATGGAGGTCTTGATGATGGCTTGCCAGGTCGAGGAGACGCGCTGTGCGAGAAGGAGATCCTTCATCGGAAGCTGGAGGAGGATAGCCTCCAACAGCTCTGTCGTACCGAGTGTCTTCTCCGTGGCCGCCATGTTGTCTCGTCGTGTATGGCGGAGCTGTTCGTTGTTTTCTGAAAGACGGGACGTGGAAGTGAAAGGTGGGAGTGGAAGTAAAAGGCGGAAAGGTTACGTTCGGGTTCTTGTCGGCGAAAGCTCCGGACTGCACTGTTGCCACCGAAAGTGGAAGGTGCGACCCGACATGTGACATCGGTTCCGCGCTGATATGCGGCGGCGGACGGTAGCACCAGCGCCTTTCATGGACAACCCTTTATCAACCACGCTCATGTTCGTACTTCGCCAAGGACACCAGGCCTCCGCGTTCACATTGAACCTTAAAATCGTCCCTTCGTGGGCAGCCATAGGTCGTTGTAAGGCGTTTGCATCTCTGCGAGCACCGGATCCTCTAATGCCACTGTAATTGCCGTCAATGTCCTCGCGTCGTCGCGCTCGAGTGGGACGCAGCACTTTAGTAAACAGTTATAGGTAGTAAGGCGCTTGCATTTCCGTAAGCACATGGTCATGTCGTGCCACTCTATTCGCTGCCAATGACCTCGCGCTGTTGCGATCTACGGCGACACAGCACTGTACCAAGCAGCAGTGCCGAACGCTTAACCAACCTGACTACGTCGGTCAGCTCAGAACGTGATGCAATCATCCATCTAGCGTGTGCTAGCGGCATTTGTGAAGAAAGCAAAAGAAAGTCCAGACTGCTACACGGACTCGAACCGTGGACCACGAGCTTAGAAGACTCGCGCTCTACCAACCTGAGGGGAGGAAAGTCAGCGCGCAATCACGAGGCCTATGTTGACGAGGACCACTCACTGAGCTATTACAGTCATGTGTAGCAATGCGCAATCTTTCGCCCCTTTATATACCTACAAATATATCTCCCGGCTTTGCTGATCAACGCGTACATTCACTACAGCCCCCGCCTCTCCCCCCTAGCCTCCATAGCCTCCCTAATCAACTCCGGATGCCTATAAACACTCGGCATCAGCACCCCCGTCCCAATCGCCCTCCTAACCGCCTTCGCCATCCGTCTCTGATTCACCGGCCTCAGTCCAGTCTCATTAGAATGCTTAATCCTCCCCATCTCCGAAACATACTCCGCCATCATACTGAAATTCTTATAATGCTCCTTGGGGTTTATGCCCAACTGATCCAGCACATCTTTGCCATGACTTCCCACTTTCGGCTTTCGTCGGAGCTTTTTCCATTTGGACTGTTCCAAGCCGGAGAGGTCGTGAGGGGCGTAGACGTCGCCTACACGCCAGCGGCGGATGGCTTGGGTTTCGTAGTCTTTGCGGGCGGTGGTGCGGGCGAGGTCGGCGAGTTGATTGTCCCGCGCGGTTTGGCGGCGGGCGAGGGAGGATTCGGTTATGGTTTTTTGGGCTAGGGCGAAGGCTGCGGAGGAGTCGGTGTTGGATTGGGATTGGGTGCGGGCAGCGGGTGAGCCGGGGGAGGGTGGTGCGGCGAGGGTAGAGGGGGCGGGGGAGCGATTGGGTGGGCGGGAGGAGCGTTGGTTGGCGGCTTGTTCGTTGCGGGAGGATTGGAGGAGTTCTGATGTACTATTAGTGTGAGTGGGAGGGAGTATAGTGAGGAATCGCTTGCCAGTGATTCCTGCGGTTGCGGACTGTTGCTGAGGTCGCGTGGATGAGGTGAAGGTCCGTCTGCAGTGATGGCATAGTGACTTTGGCTGTAGCGCCAGTCTCCGAAATGACTGCTCGAGCGACATGGTGCTTGCTGTCCCTCTGGTGTCTGTTGTAGTTATGCAGGTCAATGGTCGAGATGGAAAGGTTCGGGGATGCCATCTCCGCAAGGCTCCGCATCTTCATCTGTTTCGCCATCATCAACCTCCCATTGGCGACAGCACCATCTGTGCAGTGTTTTGCAGGACTCTCCACTCTTCGCTTCTTGTTGTACATTATGATGACTATTTGATACCGGAACACTGCGTTTACCTCACCGACCGACCGCGACCATGCCGTCCAACTCCCACCTCACACGACAGGTCTTCCGCAGACTGCTCGCGAATGAGCCTATAGTACATCGAGGATGTCTGCGACGACAAGCATACAGCTCTGTCGCTCATACCACACCTACAGCGACCAGACCACGACGGCAACATGGCGCTCAAGTCACGAGTCTCGAGCAGCGGCGGGGCTTCTTCAACTTTGGCATGTTCCGCAAGCCGAAACGAGAAGCGAAGGAGGCAGATATGGACCCCGGGATAGACAAGATGATGGAGCTAGAAAGAATGCAAAGATTGAAAGCGCGGTTACCATCCAAAGCAGACGTCGCAAAAGCATTCGAAGACTTTGTCCACCCCAAGAACCGCCAAAAACGCCCCATAGAAGATGTGCAAGCCAAGCTATGTTTACTGAGTCTGCGGTATTGCACCAAAGTATCGGAGGACAGCAACGAAGCAGGTGACACGGTCGAGCTGTCATATCACACCCTTCTCAACGCCGTCAAAGCTTTCAGAAGGCCGCCCAAGTCAACCACGAGGGATCATTTGGAGGTCGCTCAGTTGTTGGTGGGGATATCGGCCAAGAGAACAGCGTACTTACAAAAGGACGCTTTGACGTGCTACATTGCTCTATTGGCTCGCTCGGGAGCGGCCAGCGCTGCCCGTTCTATGCTGCTAGAGCATGAAGCCACTTTAAGTGGGCAAGCAGCAACAGCTTCCTCTTCGAACGTACTTTCACCGGATGAGATCGAGACCGACGAGCCGCGGGATACTGTTGACGTGGACGCAACGAGCGAAGAAAAGGGCGGCTCTGCATCGGGTGGAAATGTTTTGATGATGTGGTCTCACGTACTTCAAGCGTATCTGTCGACAGGCACGGCTGCCGAGGTTCGCGAGGTCTATAATCAGATCGTGCAGCGAGGCTGGGGAGAACATCGTCCGATATCAAAAGTGATGCTGCGCTTCAGTATGACGCAAGGGGAGGTCTCCGAAGTAGCGCAGTGGTGGCAGAAATGGTGGACGCAAACCCAGACAGTCGCAGAAGCGAAGCGACGGGACACATCTCAGACGGTTGGTGAACTCTTGAGATGGTGCTTGGCAAACAAGCAGCTGGAGCTAGGGCACTCTGTTGTCCGAGACGCGATGCACGCGAACCCTGTCAAGGGGGTCTGGGATGCGGTCCTGGTTTGGGCAGCCGGCACAGGGAAGGGCGTTGACGAGATCGGTCGCATGTTCGATGTGATGGAACGATCTAATCAGGGTGTCGTTGACCAAGAGCAATGGCGCGTCCCTGACATTGCGACGATCAACGGCCTGGTCGACCTTGCTATATCCAAAAGCGATCCATACATGGCTGAGCGCTTTATCGCGCTAGGCCGAGACCGAGGTATCGAGCCCGACGCGAAGACATACACGCTGCAGATCGAGTATCGACTCAGCGTCAACGACCTCGACGGCGCTTTGACGGCGTACAAGAATCTGCAGGCCTTGGATCCTATCTCTGACGAGGACGTGCCAGCTGTCAACAAACTCATCGTTGCCCTATGCTCCAGTAAACGCCACGATTTCGATACAGTCATGAACGTAGCCGCCGACCTCTCTGACCGCCGAGCCCGCTTCTCACCACTCACAGTCTCAACACTAAGCCTACTCCATCTCGATCGCGACGAGCTGCATGACGTGATCGACCTTCTCAACACCCACGCTTACCATTACTCCTCCACCGAACGCGCCATCGTCCGCGACGCGCTCGTAGCTTACTGCCTCAACCCCGCCACACCCATCTCTCGCTCCTGGGACGCTTACACCATCATCCGTAACGTCTTCGACGAACTCCCTCGCGGCCCACGGACAGAACTCATGACCAACTTCTTCCAGCGCGATAGACCGGATATGGCTGTCCACGTCTTCAACCATATGCGCCAGCATTCCCGCACAGACACCTACCCAACCATCGACACGTACGTCACAGCTTTCATCGGCTGCGCTAAACGCAACGACCTCGAGAGTTTGGAAGTCGTGCATAACCAGCTCAAGCTCGACTATAACATCAACCTCAACACCCACTTACGAAATGCGCTTATTATAGCCTACACTTCTTGCGGCCGCCCACGAAAGGCTCTAGGATTCTGGGACGACATCGTCGCGTCACGGGAAGGACCGAGCTATAACAGCATCCACATCGCTCTCCGCGCCTGCGAGCGCTCGCCTTGGGGCGACGTCAAGGCTAAGGAGATATTTGAAAAGCTTCGCAAACTTAAAATCGATATCGATACCTCCATATGGGCTTCTTACACCGCAGCTTTGGCTGGGAACGGCGATGTCGAACAAGCTATCCGGACTTTGGAGAGTGCAGAGCAGAAGGGGGAGTTGGAGGTCGATAGCTTTGTGTTAGGAAGTCTGTTTGCGGCTACGCCGGGGTTCGTGAAGCAAGGGGAGGTTGAGCAGTGGGGAAAGGCTAGGTACCCGGCTAAATGGGCAGAATTGGAGAGGATCGGTGTGCTAGAGTCGGAGGATGGGCAGAGGGTGTTTAAGATTGATCGGAGCGTGATGCCTTGATGTATAAGAGCGCAGTGAGAATAACAACGGAACGAACTCGAGATGGTAGCACTCCAGCATGCTGTGCTCGATTCATCGTCCAGCTTGTCTCTCTTGTTGCGGTGGCAGCAGGTGGGACATATCCTACCTTACCTTGTATCTGTGCTTACGGGCGCCTCGCAGATGCTGCCCTTCATTGAGAGACCGGGTTGCCCTCTCCACCGAGAGCAAACCACTCCAGTGCATTGGCGTGGATTACCGATCCTTAGTACAGCTTCAACATAAATAGAGATAGCCGCCAGACTGCCAAGAACGAACAGTTCATAGGCGGCAACGAGATACTGAGGAGCGGCCAAGCGCCATGTCTGCTATGCACGGCTCCAACGACTACAGCAGTCCTACGCCGCCTCGCCCGCGCCACTCGAACTTTACGTACGGCGTTCAGATGCCAGAGGCTCGTAGTCTTAAAGTGCACAATTACGATTCGAGTCCGCGTGGTAGTACGACTATCCTGTTTTGCTCGCCCTTATGCTCGCCATTTGCACCAACGTCTGATGCGCAGGCACTTCGCGCTCGGCTGGCACGATGAATCATGCGCGACTCGAAACCGGCAAAAGAACGATTGGAACGATTGTTGTTGATTCGAAACCCCATCTCCAATATTGCGCAGTAAGCACAGGATGCTGGTCGCGAATACTGTGGCACAAACGACATTGCACTCGCTGCGATGCTTCACCGATGCCTGGAAATCCCCCATCTCCGTTCTTCGCAAGAACGCTAGGACGCGGGTCGCGAATACAGGGGCACAGAAACAACCCAATCATGCTGGGATGCAGATACTTTTACAGACTTCAGGATTCATGAGTCGTCGAGACTCTCTCACGTCAAGACTGCCAGGCAGCATAATCCCAGTTATCCCTCTCACCTTAGTCTTCTGCTATCTCAGTCCCACCCAGCAGGCTTCTCCTCGATAAACGGCGTTTCCGTTTCCATTTCCATCTCCTCCTTTACAAGCTTCTCCAGCCCCCTTCCCATCCCACCATCAACTTCGATCGCGGCTGCCACCGCTGCCCACAGCTCCGTTTCAGCTTGCTCTCGAGCATCTTGCGTGCGTTCACTGGTATTCCATGTTCGACCTTCCGCGCGTTTCACGAGCTCTATGTCCATCTCCGGTCGCCATGCGTTCATATTGGAGCTCTCGTAACCCGCGATACCATGTCGGCCGTAGATGTAAGCTTTCAGGATGCGGGCTCTGGGTTTCTGGCCTCCAGCTGCGAAGGCTTGAATAGCGCGGGCTAGGTGGCGAAGGATTGTCTCCTGTGTCGTACGCTGTGCTGCTCCGCTCATGTGTGGGTTTGTCTTGAAGTCCGAGGGGTGATGGCAGGAGGCTGTTGGTTTCTTATATGGAAGCCCGTCACAAAGGCTAGGGTTGCGTCCTGTTTGCCAAGGTGCTCATGGTATTAAAGCGAACCGATACGGGCTGGTTCTTGCAGCAGTGAGCAAACTTCCCTCAAAGTACCCTTTCGCCAGTATCTCCATGGCAGAGACTCCGCCTTGACGCTGCGGTATGCGCTGGCAGTCGATTGACAATGTGTCTCCATCTGGAGATCCGGCACGCCAGCTTTCTTGGGTGGTTGGGTTCTATCGATGCCTCCAGCTGACCCAGTCTGACAAGCTGTCCCTCCTGGTCGATATTGGACTGGAGCGCGGCGTTCTGCAAGGATATGCAACGACTAAAGACCATTGTGCGCGAGTGTATCGGTTACCAGACCAACGAACCAGTAATCGCGCTCGGAGATGCAGAATCCATGACTACCAGTAACGATCGTGTGTCATGATCCATCTCCGGTCAATACATATCTACCACTCCCGATCGCAGCTCGATGTGTTTCGCTTCAACCCTTCCTGCCATCCGCATCGTGAGCAGGCGATTTCGCCGTCGGCGCTTCCGCCGCAGCATTCTCTCCGACAGTATTGCCTTCCAACTCTACGGGTTCCTTCGCCTTATGCTGTTCTTCCAGCTCGTTCAGCCCATCTCTTTGCGGTTCTAACTCCGCTATGGCACCCTGTTGCATGTTGTCCTTCCTCTCTGCCCCGAAAGGCAGTTCTGACCGCGCCTCTTCGCCGGGTAGCTCTGCTTTCCCTCCGACGAAGGGATGTGGTTTGTTGTCGTCTGTTGGTGAGTCAGGAGATTTACTGGCTTTAGTCTTCCGTCTGTAGAGGAAGAACCAGATGCCAAGCCCGATCAAGGCTAGGACGGGCACGGCTATGCCTACTCCTATACCTGCTTGCGCGCCTGTGCTAAGCCCATCACTACCATTGCCATTCTTATTCGCGCCTCCTGTTCCTGTTGCTTTATGCCGACCAGTGCCGGTAGCACTTGTTAATGACGAAGAGGTGAATAGCGTAGGAGTCGCTGTCTTCGTGTGCTGCTTCCCTGTTGCAGTCGCAGACGTAGTTTGCGGTGCATTGAGGATTGGAGCGCTGGCTGGTGTAAACTCGTCCAGGTCGTTGCTCCTCCACATGACCGAGATGGGCCATTGCAGGCCCACGAAGTTCGAAAATGGAGTACTGGCCGACTTGCCGCTGTTGACTACGGTCGAGGTTGCGATGTACTCCGAGCAGTACGCGTTGTCGTTTGCGTCCTGGGAATATGCCATACCACTGGATATCATCAGCCCTCGGCTACGCTGTTTTCTCGTGCTTTGTTCCGTTCCCCTACCTTGGACAACACCAAGCATATGTCAACGCAGTCGTGCTAGCGTCTGTCGTCTGGTAGGCTCGCACATAGCTGGACGGGCATACTCCGGGTGAGAACCACAAGTTCGTGCTCAGCTCGAGCTGTGAATACGAGGGAGGGTAACAAGATGGTACGGCGGCGCTGAAGTCGCGAAAGGCAGAAGGTTGGCCAGACACTGTTCCCGCGTTCATTATGCCCATGATGCCTAGACAGTCCGAGGGCACTGGGAAGATCGTGGTTAGGGGAATATTGCTCGTGATACCGTCTAAGACGGAGCTTGAAGTCGCGGTTGCTGCCATTATCGCCTGTGGGATGTGTCGCGATCTATATGGATTCCCAGTCAAGTTACTTGTAGACCGAGACTGCTACTTTGATGTTCTGTGCTCCTCCTTTTCCAGCTTTCTGTGTGTAACGAGCGGAGGGGGAGAAGGATACGGAAAGCATACGAGAGTTAAGTATTGCTTGACACTTGTACGGCAAGCTTGAGGAGACGCATACTACCGTACCTCTTATTTAGCCTGCAGATTCATGCAGCCACTGCGGCCTCGACGTGATGGCTGGAAGCTTGCCAACGAGATCGCCTGCTCCGCCATGGCTTATTAGGGGCCGATCTCCAGCCGCACCGGTGAGTGTGGAACGTCGATCGCCCCCTCCTTTTGGCACTCAGCGTGCCTACGTAGATGGCATTGTGATAGACTTCGGCTGCTGATGATGGGCTACGGAGGAGGAGATGAGGTTGTTTGACTTCATGGACGCGATTCGGTTCCGTCTGATTCTCACCGAAGGCCCACAAAACACCATTTGATGCCTGAGGCATGTGTGCCAACATCAATCGCGAAAGGAAGGGACGGGTTGAAGTGAGTTCTCAACGCACCCATTGAACATTTCGACCGATATTTACGAATGTCATCGCTGTAACCAGCATGATCTAAAAGGCGGCGATAATCTGGGTCTCCAAGGCAGAATTCACCGTTCGACATCACAACTTGCAGTAAGACTTCCGACAAACCATCCTTGAGACGAGGACATTATGGCGGAGAACGGGCATAGCAACACGATGCTGGACGTCGTGGCAATGTGTGATATGTGAGTATTTGGATAAGAAAGCACACCAGAACCACAAGCTGATCTCCGCAGCTTCCCATATGACCCAACAGCGGCGAATTCATACTACCACTTCTATCTCCCAAACGACGACCACCCACACGGCTACATGCTACCAGAGACCGTCAAGAAGATGCCATGGACATCCAACTTCTCAGTGGACCATTCCAGCACTCCTCCAAGGGTGACCATTCTGGACTCGTCAAACGGCAAAGACACAGCCTCCGCACTAAACGCCGCTTTCTCCGAGCTCGTGTCCACCTGCATCGACCGCGACCTCTTCCACCTGCTGGCGAAAAGACACAGTGAGCCCTTCCCAATCAATGGAGCGCGGTACGATAAGCCGGTCTACGTTGAGCGCTTCTCCTCCGCACTCTTTGGTTTCACGCAGCGAGGGTCCCATATGATCGCTTACACCCGCACACCGGACGCTGGCATGAAGATCTGGATCCAGCGTCGAGCGAAGCACCTGTATACCTATCCTGGTATGCTCGATGCCACAGTAGCTGGAGGTGTGAAGTCTGGAGTCTCGCCACTCGAGACGATCATAGCGGAAGCGGACGAAGAGGCCTCATTGCCCGAAGATTTGATGCGGCAACATTGTCGCTTTCGAGGTGTGCTGTCCCATATGAGTCTGACTGGTAAAGGCTTTCCCGGAGAGCAAGGTCTTGTGGTACCGGACTACATCTACGCCTACGATATCGAGCTTCCGACTGACGTAGTGCCTACACCGCATGATGACGAGGTGGAGTGCTTCTATGCCATGAGCGTCGACGAAATCAAGGCTGCATTGCTGAACGAAGAATTCAATCCTGGACCAGGCGCTGTGGTGATCGATTTCTTGATGCGACATAGCTTCATAACGCCAGAGAATGAGCCGGACTTGGTGGAGATCAGTATGCGATTGCACCGGAAGCTGCCGTTCAGAACCGGGCCACCGTGAGCAAGGCTCAGTGACATTGCGATCGCCGCTGGCTCAAAAAGGCTGGGACGGCATTGTAGTACAGTATTGACTACCCGCCGATCGGAGAGGATCCCGTTCAATGCGGCCAAAGGCTGGAACCGTGCGTGGTAGTGTATGGACTACCGGCTGATCAGAGGGGATCCCTTTCAGTTCGTTACCCTTGAGCGATGCGGTCACACATGTCGGGGTCCAGAACTTTGAGCCACATACCAGCTCTTGGGTATAGCGTCACGATGGTATTGCCGCTATTGTGCTCTACATGGAAGAGGTCGAAAGATCAGCTCGTTGTGGTAGGAGATCTCCGTATATAGCCTCGTCCAGGTGACGTAGATTGCGTTCCGCTGGGCCTACGAGTCCGAGAAGTCTGAAATCGTGGAGATACATATTGCTAGACTGATGATGGCGTGAGATAGATGGGACGACGTTTTTTCGGGGTGTTGATGCTACGAGAAAAGAAGTTCGTGTTGCATCGAGAAACTCGGTTTTTGGGCGGCTGAAATCAGCCAATCAGAACGCACTTTCCGCGTCTGAAACAACAACTTGAGACGAAACGGCCAGACTTCATCTTCACCATCTTCAACGACGCACGAGATACCAAGAAAACGCGCTGTGTATACATAGATCTCGCACAGTCCGTTGTAGCGTCCATGGTGCGGACGAGCTATCCTCGAGCGCGTCGAAGAAGCCAGCGCAGACAGCCCCGAACGCAGTCCAGGTCGTGTACCGACTTTCTTATTCTACCTGAGAAGTCTCCTTCCGACTTTGAAGATCTACAGCTCCCGCTCTTTTTCGCACCGTTACACTCGCTCATTGCTATCTCGCTGCATTCTTAACCGCCGAAGCTGGACTTCGCCATACTAATCGTAATTTGCAACACCCTTGCATCATTAAAAAGACGACGACGCACTCCGAGCGAAGCGACGACATGCTTGGCCTCCCGGACATACTCTTGCTCATCACTTGCGTCACGTCTGTGGCTGCTGGTCCGCTACCACGGTACAGCAATGGCACCGCCAGCGGTCGACCTGTCTTCTCCATCTCGGCTACGTTGCCGGGTGCTGAGGGTACTGAGCTGCCGGTCAAAGTTGCAGCATTGGCATCGGCATCAGACAATTGCACGTCCATGACAACATCCTCATCTTCAGTCTCGACTGTCGCGACTACCGCCCCTGGACTCGCGCAGACTCTGGTGGCGACATCGATGCCTATCTCCTTCACCTACAGCCCGTTGCAATCAGATGCAACATCTCCAGAAGCTTCTAGTGCGACCATCCAATCAACTTCCGGGCTATCATCGTCCCACAGTACGACGACTTTGACACTATTTACGACCGTGCCGCCGACCGCCTACACTTCGAATGCCGGCAATACCTCCGCAGCGACCTTGCCAGTAGTGCTGTCCGGGACCAGCACTTTGTCATCGACAAGCTCAGACAGTGCTTCCGCTACCTCACAAGCTGCATCTATTCAGTCAAACGCTCAGAGCACGGCGCAGTCAAAGCCGAGCAGCTCTCCGTTAATGTATGGCAGCATAACGCTCACATATTCCGTCAGCACCGACTCTGCTACTGGCACCACAAGCCTAGTGCTGTCGCACACATCTACAAGCTCGTTAGAGGCTTTGTCTTCCACGGGCATGATACCAGCAACAACTGGAAGCCCAGCACAAAGTTCCGGAACATCATCTACCCCAACAGACATCTCCTCAATACCGCCATCATCAATCGACTCGAGCGCCGCCAGCAGCTCGACACCGATGGTCCCGGGGCCTTCATTTACGTACCCGTATCCTGGCTCGAGCTCCACATCGTCCACTGTCTCCACTACCAGTCCATCAAGTGCAGCAGCTACCGCGGACCCGGTCCAGACTTCGGAGAGTCTTTCTCCATTCCCAGCTTACTCCTCGGCTTGGACGTACGATCCGCAGGCGACACTCTCTCATGGTCAATCTGGAGGCCTGCCAGACATCGTCACGCAAGGTCGACCATCGGCTTCAGGGACGGGCTCCAGCGCTCTGGCGGGGATCACGATTGTGCCTGTCAACCCCAATGCGGTGACTGTGACGGTGACGACCACGCAGACCGATGCTGGGATGACGGCGACGGTGGCGAAGCAGACTGTTACTGTTACTCGTTCTTAAGCATGCCGCCGGCAATGTGTTGAGCGGAACAGGGCTACCACGATGTAGTAGCGAAGGGGCTTTGCTACTTGCTTCTGTCCGCGGGTACTTGCGGACGCAGCTGTTCGAGGATTCTTTGAGACCTTTCAGTGATAAGCAAATAGCCTTCTTCATCCACTGGTACACCACGCTTGATTTGGCTAGGCGTTGCCTTGCGCCGAGTGAACAGTTGTTGATCCTGATCTTTATAGGGATTTTTGAAGCCCACGGTAAAGTAAGAAGGCATGAGTGCACGGCCGTAGTCCAGCACCCATCTTGCATCTGCCGTAGCTTCTTCCGAATGAAGCTGCTGTGACGTCGAAACGATGAACCAGAACAGCGCCGAAGCGCCCGCACTACTGACTGGGCTCAGGAGTTCTCGAAGAAAGCTGCCTAGATATTTGCCATCTTTACAGGCTTTGAGAAACTCGAATGCTGGCCGTCCATGAGGATTCAACGGATGGACCAGACATAGTCTTGCTACGACAAAATCGTGTTCTGCCGGATCCAGAAAGTACTGATCAACGTAAGCTTTCAGCTGCTCAAAATGCGACATGTTGATGTGGATATGCGGATCGGGTGACCGGCCTTCTGTAATCACCCGGTCGAGCAGATATCGTGCCGCAGGGTATGGTGGGATATTAGTTGTGCCTCCAATCTCGTGGTTTTCGCAAGATTTGTTAAGCTCCAGAGCTCGGAAGAAGGTGCTGAACGCTTCGGAAGAAGCGCTCTCACGGCCTGGGAGCCAGAAAAGCTTCGCTTCCACAAAGTTCCGTAAAGCAAAACCTCGCCATTGATGGTCACCTGAGTTTCGATGTCTTCGCACAGGTCGACTCAACAGCCATTGCCAAATTGTCTCCTCCGCTCCCTCAGCCACTAGTGAAAAGACTACATTGCGAATGAAGCGAGGATAGAGCGCTACGTCTACGCTATTCGACCCTCCTGCTTCCAGAAAACAGAGTAGTGCTCGGCTGCCCGGACGAAGCTGCTTGTAGTGTCGAAGAGCTTCTCCCCTCGGCTGAGAATTATGTAGGGCAATGAAGTAAGCGAGACACTTCTCCGCCAGAAGGACGTCGAATTTGGAATTGCTAAGAGCTGCCAGGGGATCATCGTGCAGAGTCACGGGTAGAGAGCTCCTGCAGTCGTCCACGTTCAGTTCTTCCAACGGCTGACAGGGTCTTGGACCTCGCCTGTGGACTTTTTTCTTGAGGAACCATTCGTAGAAGTCGATTTCGGGACGAGCTATGTAGTGACTGGGTCTCGAATGTGCAGCTTCCCGGCCGGCATAGCGACGAATGCCCTGATCGCTCGAGTGCGTGGAATAGTCGTGACTTTGATGGCGGTTCGAGGTAGGAGAGGTTGTAGTGATCCATGGGCGGTGCTGGATTTCCCATGTTGCCCTCGCAAAATGGGAGGAGCCATCTGGCTCGATTGACCGTACTGGAGCTTTTGGAGAGTGCAGGCATACCAAGATATCCTCAGGTGTCCCACAGTCTTTGTCCATGTTCTGGAGTCGATGGTTTGTGACTGTGAGTAGAGCGTCGGCGATGCAAGGGGGCCCACTTCACCGCAACACGCGTGACAGAAGTCATAGGGTCAACACTAAAGTCGCGCTATCTGCGTTCGAGTTTGTCTCTGTTCACTCGCCACACCACCAACAAGAGCCTAACGCTGGCACAATGATTGTCACGAAGAGCGCAGCGGCTATGGCCCCGGGACTGGCCAAGCAGCTGACGATGAAGCGTTCTCTGGCACCGCGAACAAGGCGACCCACCGCTCTACATATTAATCGCACGACTGCTTCGACCACAGCATCCATGAGCACATATATCTAACACTACTGCTCGCAGCGGCACCGCCGCTTGTACTATATACCAATTGCGACAGCTGCGGGCTCGCATCGGCCGAGAGCGTAGCTTGAGCAAGATCGGTAATGAGTGGCGTATACCAATGCAGCAGCTCGTCCAGCGTGTGGAACCGACCCTCTGGCAAGAGAGATTGAAAAAACATCCTGCAGCCCTTCGATCCCAATAGTTGGAAGAGTTCGACCGACTGCTACGGTGCCCGTCAGGTTTGCGTTACTAGAAATTCTTCTAGAGATATTGTTTGGTATCTCCCGCAGCAGCGACGCACCTGGAGCTACCGTATCGACCTCTGTATACCTTTCGACCTCGAGATATTGGAAGATTGAGGTCGGCCATTTACTCTTTCACCGGCCCTCGTGGTGGCCTGCGCATTCGAAGCAGCACAGCAAACGTGTGGACCAGAGCAATGGGTACTACGGACGGTGATGGCAACTGCTACAGGCAGCGCATGATGTAACAATGGAGTGAAACGATGGCTTGCGCAGCTATTCGACCAGCGGCAAGTGGCTTATACTATTACAACCGCTCGATGATCGCGTGAGCCAGAAGCAAACAGACTGCGGACCGCAACAGCGAGCATGATACACAGCAAACGATCCAGCTGCGGAGTTATATCGACGGTTTGTGCACCCAGCTTCAAACCATGTAGGACCAGGGTAGCCCGCAATCGAAATGTTCGGTTTGGAGTACAACACCACTGACGCCGTACGGTAATCATTCTGCTTCACATGGTATGGTATCTTGTCCTCACTGTCCCAACGGATGATACGGCAAGTGGCTTGGTGATTGCCACTTCAAGCCATATGCCTTCAACACCCACCGCTGCGGAAGGAATAGACAGTATGACGGCGGGTCAGAGGGCATGTTGGGCATGTTGGGCACTGCAGAAAGGAGTGTCGCTTTCCTGATATACCCAAACATGCACTGAAGACCTGTTCGGCGAAACAGAGGCATCAAGGCCACCATCATTGAATGAGCGAGTATTTTCCTACTGTGTCATCAACCACGTTGACTGCTTCTAGTATTGGTGCACTGTTGCGACCTCTCCCTGGGAATATAGCATGTATGCTACCTCCTTGCCGTTACTTTGCCTTCCAATACATACCGATTCTCAACACCAACGCTTCACTCCACGAATAACAACTCTCCGTCGACAGTCATCAACTTAGCATACCAGAAACACGTACGTTTCCTCACGACACCACCATGAACTCCGGGAATGACCAATCACCCCCATCAGCGGCGAATGAGCCCCTGTTCAACCATCGAAAGGAGCAAGACCCGCCACCATATACATCACACCAGTGCTACTACCAGAACGAGGTCCAAGCACTAAAGAACGACTTCCTCGCTCTGAAAGAGCAGCGACAGGAAGACCTACGAGACCACAAGGCCGAAGTCGATGCCCTCCAGCGGCAATACAAGGCCCAAATCCAGCAAATGCAGAACGACTTTGAGCGTACCTACAAGTCTCAAATGCAGAAACTGCAAGCAAAAGTCAACGAGAAGCACGCCTGTGTCCAGCAAAAGGATACCATACAGACCATGGATCAGCGCTTGAACCAAAACATCACGGCCGTCAACCTGAACCACAATAGCGCGACGCAGCAGATCACCAACCTGCGCAATGAAGTCGCGAGCCTGCGAGACCAGCTCCGCTCACAGGCCGCCAAGTCAGCGGCTCCAACGCCAGCGGCCCCCGTGAAACGAAGGACCCCGACGATATCGTCACCACATGAGCTCCAGTATTGGCGGTCTCTACATGAGTTTCATAAGATGGGGAAGGCGGACAGCAGTTGCCCGTTCTGCTTTGAGAGAGGGCAGCAAAACTCTTCAAGGGTAGGTCTGGGACATTGCAGTATACATGGCCTATCCTCAAAACCCGGCTGCCGACAATGCAGCGAGACTCACATGCACATGGCCCAGTTCCCTGGGGCGTTCAGGGGAGGAGCGGATTATCAGCATTGAGGATGTCGAAGGCGGGTGTGGCGGAGAAGAGATTATGTAGCCGAGCGACCAATTATGAGCAGGCGGCGATGGTGTTGCAACGACATTGATTGACACATGAGCGTATGTAGTGATCAAGCGAAGTTGATAGCCAAGTAAGCCAGAGCGAGCATCTCCGTCAAGCCTCCCAGCAAGCCATACCCCAATGGCCAGTATGGGGCGTACGCTGTAGCTCAGCCTTGCGAGAAACATAGCCAAGCGTAGATGATCGTTGCTAGAGCTCGACTACGCAAAGCGCTCGTGTACTACCCTTTGATGCTACCCACGCTCGCCGCTTCTCCTGAGACAGATGACTCTTGAGCCATGGCTTTAGAGGACAAGGGAAGTGTGCAGCTTACACAGGAGTAGGTCGCAGTACATCAGCAACATCATACCACCGTCACATCCGTTCGCCGCTCTTGAGCTCTCACAAATTTCTCTGACCCTCACGAAATTTTCGAAAGTCGCCTCGTGCGACTAGTCGACCAGTCGACCAGGTCACCATGCGCTCGACATCTCCCCTGACCATGCTGCTCATGACAACTATCCCTCTCTTCACAGCTGTAATAGCGGTGCCTATACCCGTCCCTTACGCTCCATACCTGTTGGACGACGTGACCATGTATGTCTCCTCTGACGCTTCTGGGACGTGAACGCTCTAACCAAGCAGATAGACCACCAGGACACGCCCGATGCCAGCATGGAATCTCGCGCCGTGAGGCTCTTCCAATACCGCAGCAAGATGGCCAGGAAGACCGTGTTCTCGACAAGGGTCTGGAAGGCAAGCTAGGTGGTGTTGGAAAGCCGAAACGTAACGCTGCTCCAATACCGCAACAGGACGGGGAAACACCCTTCGATGACGAGCTTGAGAAGGACCTGGGGCCTACAAGTAGGGGTCAAACTTGGGGAATAGTCTGAGGCAAGCATTGGTTGTGCGGGAGAGGGTTGTAAGATTGATGGATGCGCGTCGATCATTGCGGTTGCCTACTCCAACCAGATATCCAACGCCATGACACCTTGCTCCCATCGTCCCTTTCTGACAACGTGGTATCAAACACATCAGAACTCCATGCTCTCGGCCCCCGCAGCAACCTCCTCCTCCCTCCCACGCTTACCTTTCGCTTCTTCCTTGAGTAGTGTAGCCACATGCCCCTTGAAGTAGTCAATATACGGCTTCAAACTCGTCTTCTGCCAATCCGACACCTTCGCGCGCTCCTCATCGCTCATCTCAGTGTGCTTCTTATCCCAGTCGTCGATCTCCTGCAACAGATCTGTAACCGTAGGAACGCTAAACGGGTCAAAGTCCTCCAGCGTCCTCGTATCGATAGGTACACACACCCTGCCGGTACCTGGATGAATGACGAAAGGAGATTTGAGTAAATGGTTCAGCTTCTTGGAGACTTCGGCGTCGAGACGGGGGTAGGTGTATTCCAGTCTTATGTCTTGTTTGGCTTCCACGAGTTGTTTAGCGGAGAGGGTAGAGAGGTTACCGGCTTCGGCTACTGTGTCGATGTCGGACCATTTCTGGTTGGAGGAGCGGTCGGAGGGCATGGAGTCCCATTTCTTCTGCAGCGCGGTCGTCAAAGTCTTGTCAGGCAGGAGAGCGATGAGCTTCTCTGCTTGCGTCGCTGATTGCCAAGGCTCCTGGTCGGCCAGGACATCGTTTTGGAAGTATG
The DNA here is from genome assembly GCA_022814695.1 of Neocatenulostroma microsporum. Taxonomy (NCBI): domain Eukaryota; kingdom Fungi; phylum Ascomycota; class Dothideomycetes; order Mycosphaerellales; family Teratosphaeriaceae; genus Neocatenulostroma; species Neocatenulostroma microsporum. The sequence continues at coordinate 19,675 of JAKLLW010000426.1, forward strand.
GGTTCAGGATCTTCAGACTCCGATCGATGTGCGGATGTAAAGGTCGTCGGATTGAGGCCTTTTTGCCTTGCTCGTTCCCACCGATCGCCAAGACCAGGTAGTTCATGAGTGCTTTCCGCTTGGTATCATCCATCTCACGCGCTCTCTTATCGCTGATCCAAGCGTGGGCTCCTCTTCGTCCGGAGTAGACCCAAAGTATGTGTTGGAAGCCAAAGTCCTCCCTCAATGCGGTATCCACGACCTTGATAGCCATGGTAATGAACGTCCAGCACTTGTTACATATCGTTGTCTTCTGGCAGCAAGTACGGATGGTGTCGTAGTCCGTCATATCAATATCAAAGACTAATTCTTTCATGACCGGCCTGAAAGCACTGGCCTTCCGCAGTGTCTTTCTGTCCCGCGGGTTGATGCTGTACTGCGGTCCAATCTCGAATCGCTCAGGCGTCATTTGCACGCATTGCTTGCGGAACAAGTCGGCAGAAGCGAAGGATTGGTATCGAATGTATGCGCCGCCTGGTAAAACGAAAGCAAACTCGCGATTCTGGAAGTCGGGTTGTGGAGTAGGTGAATGGTTCAGCCATTGGAAGAGCGGTCTGAAGGGGAAGAGACGTTGGTAGAATTGGCGGAGGATGTCTGGGGTGCTGTATTTCGGTTTGGGTGCTGACTGCGGCTCGGGTTGGGAGGAATCGTCTGGCTTGACGGGTACGCTGGAGGAGAACTCATCATCGTCGTCATCGTCGTCGAACATGTCCTCGAGCGCCGTGCTCGTGCCATTTGGTAGCGGTAGCGGTTGCGAGTCTGGCGCGTCGCTGGCTGGTTCTTCGGGTTCTAAAGGTGCTGCTGGAGCTTCAGTCATGTAGGTATCTTCGACATTGGTGGACGCTTCGTGCTCCGGTGAGGGCGATACTGCGTGAGGCATCCTGTATGCTTGGTATCGGTTGGTTTGTCTAATCTTCAGAACTCGTCGGCTTGGAGAAGACGCGTAAAGTGGCAGAATCTGGGGAAGTCGCGTCGTTCGGCTTCTTCCGACGTCGCGCTAAAGCGGAGCTAACGTCGGCACATAGATCTTCCAATGCCGGCCGGCATCTCCAAGGCTTGGTGACAATGGACGTTGCCGCTTGAGATCCCACGATTGCACCTCGTTCTCGACCTTCGAGCGACCTCTATAGTTGCTTAGTAGTGGCAAGATTAGCTGGAGAGCTTGCTGAAATCTCGTAGACTATTACCGACATTTATGTAGCTGAAAGATACCTAATGGCCCATACAAGAGCTCCAGGGTCGTGTGGTACAACGGAGAAGGCGGCAAGCTCCATTGTCACCGACCCTCGCTCAGGCACCTCAGGCAGCTTTGATGAGTCTCGGTAAACCCAACCTCACCTCTCTCGACGACACATCTTCGACGCAACATGACTGGCGGTTGAAGGGAACCAAACCTGGCTGCCAACTGCGCAGCGGTCACATTCAACATGTCCGACAGCAACTTTGTGGACGGCGAAGGGTGGATGTCTGACGAATCGGACTTCTACGGTACTGTCCATCGCCTTCACCCGAGACGCAGTGGGCTGACTGAAGCAGGCGACGAGAATATGCAAGCGAAGCTCGAGAGACAGGTTGGCAGGGGTTTGAAGCGTCGCAGCGAGACACCGTACTCGAACATGGTGTCAAAGCGAGTCAAGCTAGAGCCCCGATCAACAGCTCCACCGACACCGTCGCCAACTCCTGCTACAACCATTGACTCGAAGCCCAAAAAGAATGTTTCCAGCGTCTTTAAGGCTGGCTCTCAGACATTCCCGACGCCCTCGCCTACGCCGACGACAGTCACGGAGCCGAAGTCAAGTGGTAATGTGCTGGACTTCCTGAAGTCCAGACCTCAAATCACCGCCATGCAGCAAGGCCACACCAAAGACCTCAAGACTACCAAGCCACCGCCAACCACCAACGCAGCCGGCGAGGGAGCTGCCGACTTGTTAGAAGACACCCGCTTCGAAGGTGACCCAGCGGCTTGGCAGCAGAACGAGACTGTCGAAGCGTTTCTACGCCGCCTGCCAGTCGCTGACCCGGACACTGCTCGCGTCGGATTCTGGCTCTGGGTCGGCAATCCCAGAATCCAGTCTACTCGCAGGAAGCACGAGCGAAAGTCCGACGTCAATGCTCTCAGAGAAGGCGGAGAGTTGCTGCTTGAAGCCTTCATGGTGCAGAAAGCGAATACCGAGGCAGCTAACCCAGACAAGGCTGTCGGGACCATCACCAGGAAGATGGGGCCATACCGTGATCAGCTCAAGAACGACATCCGCGAACTCGCCGTTAAGACCGGAATGATGAGTGGCAAATGGATGCTGTTTCCGCATCCCGACAATCTGTCACGGACATGGCGGCTCATTGCCGAAGCTGCCGCAGCTGGCAAGCTCGGCCCAATGGTCAAAGTCGCTACCCACGATCCTAGCCAGCCGAAGGACGAGCGCGTGATCTGTGTCTACACCTACGACTTCACGGACGAGGACGATGTCAAGCGTGTCCTGAACGAGCTTGTCGATCTCGATATCGTCTCGAGAGACGCACCAAGAGGCATCTTCTACAAGTGTGATGCGTACACATATCTCGACTTGAAGTCCGACAACGCTTACAAGATTCCCGCCAGCCTGTACTCAAGCAAGAAGATGCTGGGCGGTGGGTTGAAAGCCAAGCAAGATGGACCGATCATGACGCCCGAGAAGAAGAATGGGACAATGGATGGCTTCCTGTTTTGATGAAGCTTTGCGATGTACCGTGCGTGATGGGCGACAATAAGACAGTTGCGATTTGCTTTGATTGATATTGATGATACCCCATATAGTTATTGCTTTGGCTCACTGCGCTAGCTCAGCAGGTGGAGATGGAAGAGGTGTCTTATGTACATAAATGTACTGAATGCCGACAGGTTTGTACCACGAGTGTTACAAGTACCCAGCCCCGGAAACTCAGACTCGAGTAAGCCTGACTGGTTGGCATCCCCGTCATATCGTAAGTGCAATAATCACCTGTGCTCGCCGGCAGTATGCTAAGATTCTAGTACGGAGATTGAGGCCATGTAGGCTGATAGTTGGTATTCCGGTTATACTGCAAGTGCAATAAGTACCTATACCTGTCTTCAGTATACCGAGATGCTGCTGCGGAGATGGAGGCCATCTAGGCTGAACTGGTTGGCATCCCAGTCATGTCATAAGTGCAATGAGCACCTGTACTTACCGTCGTTATACTTTTATTAAGATGGATCCAAGTCAGCCGGCGACTGCCCGCGGCCTATTGACGCTTGCTGGTCTATTACTGACAATATCCAACAATATGATTCTCGTCCGACGCCGCCACTTCTGAAGCTGGATGTGTTGTTCATTGTTTGTTTGCTAGATCACCGCTCATTCTATATATGTCAACCTGTCGTGACAGCTTGAGTACCCGTCCAGCAGTCTCCTTGTAATCAGTCCCCTCTATGCCGGTCTTGGTGTAAACGCCAACAGTACACAATGCTGCCACATCTCGGCCTGCCAATTCTACATGTCGATGCTCGCCCGTCCCGTTCTGCCAACTAGTAACCATCTCCGCTTGCGATCTGATCGCAGATCTTCGTCCCGTCATTCACGAAGTCATTAGTCGCCGCCCAAGACCTTTCGGCCAGCTGAACAAGATCATCAAGACTCCCCTCATATTCATTTAGTCCTCTCACCTCCCACAATTGAATCGGCGATGTCGGTGAGCCGTGATTGTCGACATCATCTGGCCAGAAAATCGTAACGCTGTTGAAGATCTTCGTACCAAGTCCCTGGGGCCCTTTGTGCTGGATCAGGAAGTTTGCGAGGCCAGTGTTGCTCTCGGCGGCTAGTAGAGCATAGAAGCCCCAGGAGCCGGCAGGGAAGGTTCTCCGCTCTTCCCATTTCGGAGTCTGATTTGGAAAGAAACCCTGGTTCCACATGCAGGAGGCGATGATACGCAGCGTCTCTTCCGGTAAGTCGACGGCTTGGACGACGATGTAATTCAGCCAGTAGTGTGCCATGTTGGCAACTTGATTCTGTTTCAACTTGGTTGGCAAGCCCTTTGATATGCTGTCCAAATACGACGGCCCACTGTCTTTCGTCCTATACTGCGTCGTTGTATGCTTCGAGTGCAGATTGAGCCATTGCGCCCAAGCTGCGTCTTGCCACGTGTGGATAGGAGGCATTTCGTTGGCCGGACGGCCTCGCCCTGAGTTTTCGTTCCTGGTCTGCCATTCTGGGCTTACACTTTCCTGGAGGATGATCAAGCCATCGGCGATATTGTACACGTTACGATATAAACCGTGAGTCGGCTGTAAAGAGAGTTAGACGTCACGACTCATCACAGTAATGGTGACTTGCAAGCCTTACCGGATATCCCTTCCCGCCGTCCATGACATTCCCTCCAATTCGAAACCCACTCTCTTGTGCGCATGTCCGCCCCACGTTAGGTCCGGCGTCGTAGATGTCTGTGTTAATGCGCCGACGGAAGTTCCATGCGAGCGGCGTATCCCAACGCGTGCTTGTTCCGACTTTGAGATCCTTCAAAGAACGCCGAATGGGCGCCCAAGAGTCCTGTCTGTCATAATTGGCTGGATCGTACGTCGTCGGATTCCAGCTTTTCATCCAGTTGTGGAAGGGCAACCTAGTAGTGTCTGTTCGCTGCCATTTCATGCCCATCGGATCTGCGCCCATCGCCTGTGAAATGATCTCGTTGGCCTCATCGATGCTGCCTCTCATGGCTTTGAACACTCTGGTCCAGCCTTTCATAACGTATGGTCTGACCTCATCGGTGGGCATATGATTGAGTACCCGTGGTTGTAGTACGTTTCTCGATGGTTTCTTCGGATCCTGCTGATGACCGCTTGGGTGGCCAGGCGATTTGTTCGGGTTGAGAGTGCACCCGAGAGGCTTCGAGCGTGGATGCAATGTCGTAGCCGCATCTCCAGTGCCATTGTGCCCGTCAAAGGTATCGCTGTCCTTTACCGCAGCACGAGCGTCGTTGAACGATGCTGGGATCCTCGCATCGCCGGGAGCGTGGGGCACTGCCAGGCATATCGTGAGGACCACGCTGATGATGAGCCGTAGGCGCAGACTGCGCCGCTTCGAAGCCATTCCTGCGAGCCTCTGCTGGCCTGTCGGAGGAAGAAGATCTTGCACACGTATCGTAATCTATACGGTCAGTAGGTAGCATATACGTACAGGCAATGCAGAAGGGTATGGGAAGGGAGGCAGAGTGTGGGTATCGTGTACATGTCGTTTCTTGACAGTCGTCACGCCATCCAACGCATCGTGAGCTGTCAGCTTGCTGGTGATGTGGCGACGCGATAAGCACATGGAGAGGCATATGCGACCTACACGATGATGCTGACAGCTGAATGTAGCTTCACAAGGCTATCATGGCGGAGTGGCCTGGCGGCGAGCGCAAAAGGCACCGGAACGTGAAAGCACGGGTAACGCAGCAGGCATGCATACCAACTTGCTTGGTTGTCTGTTACCGCTGTGCCAGCATATGCAATTCCTCAAGCATGCCTCCTAGGCTCAAGCAAAAGCTCACCACTCGGCCCGCTCTTCTCTACGAACCCACTACTCCTCGAATGTACCCTCCTCCCTCTCAACCACGTCTCTTTCACCACACCTTTGAGTGATTTGCCCTGGTAAGGGGAGCATTTGTTCCTGAACAGCATAGCATTGCTTTGAACCTCGAACTCCGCCTCATCGTCGAAAACCGCCACGTCACCATCCATGCCCACCTTCAGCGCTCCTTTCCTGTGCTCGAGGCCTACTTGCTTAGCTGTGTTGCTGCAGCACCAGAGCGCAATGTTCAGGAGGGTGAAGTCGATGGGGAGGTTTCGTCGTAGGGCTTCAGTCCAGAGAATACTGATGCCGAGACCGACTGAGGAGATACCGCCCCAGGCGCTGAAGAAGTCTCCCTTCGCTTTGTCGGAGGCACACGCAGCTTTCAGTCCTCCTTCCGCGCCTGGCACGTGCGAAGGCAGCAGCTTAAGGTTCGGCGTACATGGAGAGTGATCCGAAACGACCGTCTTGATCACACTTTCCGGCAGATCCAGCATCTCGTTCCAGAGCCCGTCTTGGTTGGATTGCTCCCGAATGGGAGGGCAGCACTTATGCCTCGTGTCACCCTCCTGGATCTGCTCGGCTGCTAGGCTCAGGTAGTGGAAACATGTCTCTGCAGTGATCTTCACCCCCTTCGAGCGAGCTTCGCGGAGCATGGGTATCGCTTCCATGGCCGAGAGATGTACGATGTGGAGGGGGAGTTTTGGTGCTAGATGTGCCATACTAAGGACTTCGAGAATAGCGTATGTTTCGAAAGAGACAGGGCGGGAGTCGAGGAATGTCTGATATATCTCCAGTGGTCCTGTAGGTTCGAGAGGCGGCAGAGACCATTGGACGTCGTCGCCTACTGACGCAGATATTGGAGGTATCATCTCCGCGTGGAACATCACCGTCGTCGGCTCGTCTGCCAGCTCTTCAAACACAGCCGCAATGTCCGAAGATGAGACGGCCGGAAACTCCTCCACTCCGCTGTCAATCATGAAGCCCTTAAAGCCTCTTACGCCTCCCTTGACCAACGGCTTGAGCTCCGCGACATTGCCGGGTACGATACCGCCATAGAAACCCACGTCAACCCAACATTGTCCTTGTGCAGCTGCTACTTTCTCTTTCAATCCTGCTACGGTGGTGGTAGGCGGGATAGCGTTCAATGGCATGTCTACCACTGTGGTCACACCGCCGAACGCAGCGGCTCGTGTACCCGTCCAGAAGCCCTCCCATTCTGTTCGACCTGGCTCGTTGAGGTGCACGTGTGCGTCTACGAGGCCTGGCAACAGCACGTGCGGGCTGTGGTCTGTGTATGGTGTTCCCGGCGGGAAGGAAGAGGCTGGAAGGACGGAGTGAAAGATCGAGGTGATCTTTCCCGTGACGGTGGAGATGACGAGCGTTGCTGGTGTGAGTCTGTCTTCTATGACTGCTCGTGAGGATGCTAGGACTGTGATCTCAGCAGTGTCGCTACTCCGGTTGCTGGATTCTTCGTCGATCGAGTGAGGGGTATCGGTGCCTGTTGCGAAAGGAGCCATTGTATATATTCGCCGTGCCTTCTATCCTTGTGTATGTTTGTTTAGTCTGTAACCACAGTAGCAAGGGAGCTATAACGGTTAATCTGGCAGTGTATCAGCAGTATAGAGAGATAGCACTTGCCATGAGAACGAGCACAGCGATTAAACGAACAAATACCTAGCTGGGATGCATGTGAAAGATAAGGCAACGCATGCTCTCCAACGGATGCCCTTCCGCATGCCAGAGCCATTGACATGGCCAACAGGATGCCCGAGCCAGAGTTCGTGTTCCATGTACCTTGAACGGCCAGGTCCGACAACAGCTCAGCAGCGGTAAGCTCGCGAGTGTACGTATGGCGGAGGGACGGGTATTTGAGTCTGTTACTCGATAAGAATGCACCCAAACGGCCCTTATCAGTAGCATGTTTGGTGAGGTGTGGTTGGGGTGGTAAGCGTGCGACAGTAGCGCGGAGTAACGGCCAAGACCAGACGGAACGGAAGGCCGAAGTCGGAATGCCTCAGGACGTGCGCCATGACTCTCACCATCACCGCCATCACCGCGACCCTAGATATTCGTCTAGCCATGTGGAATTCGCTGGGATGATGTCGCAGCAATGGCGCTATTCGGGCCAAAACCAGACGGTCGTGACGAGGTTATGAAGAACGCAGCTTCACCGCTTGCTATCACGTTTCCGCGATGCTTCGCTCCAGGAAAGCTAAACGTTGGTATCGAGTAAGCATTACTCGATACTATGGGATGCTCTCGCTAGGACATGTGCCGATGTACTAGGACTCCGCCTAAAAGGACGACCTACCCGAAGGCCAGCTGTATAAATTCGAATGCGAGAGCACCGCAAGCTGAACAGCCAGAGAGCCTTTAAGCGTACGTTGACACAATCACCTCGCTTGCGAGAGTATCTCGCCCGCTGAGAGCCGCCTCTAAGCTCCCCCTGGCGACGTGACGAGTGCCCGTCGCTTCTCCAACAACACTGACCTCACTACTCGACAGCAGGCACGCCAGAACCGCCTCGAAAGCCTCTGTGCCCACAGGCTCCTCGAGGAGGGACCAATGCCCGCAATGCTTGAGCCTGACAATATGACTCGAACGACTCCCACCCGGCTGCTTCGAGCTTGCAGCATTACCAGATTGGTCGGAAGAGGTCATGAAGTACCTCTCAATACCATCCAACAACATCCTCGGGTCGAGCGCAGGGTCTTTGAGGCCGAAGATAACCGTCACAGGACACTTGAACCTCTCCGTCTCGCCGTGTGACTCTATAGCGTACTGCCGTAACTCGGGAGCCATCTTCCAGCTTTGCGAAGCTAGGCCTTCTCGGTAGATCCGTATACGCTGCAGCCAGTCACCAGGTGGGTCAGTCATGGAGCGAGCCAAGACCGTAGGACCGTATGTGCGACCATCAGCATCGTGAGAGGCACATTCGTTGACACTGGGTCCGAAGCAGGCAGCTTGGGTTTCTGCCAGGTCTGCTGAAGATGGTTCGTTGGTGCCTTTCTCACTGCCACTGCGCCTGTGATGGCCATTGTAGAAGCAAAAGCTCAGAAAATACCTGATAGCGTAGCTGAACGTAGTCTTCAGAACAAGCATCGGGAGGTTGAAGATGAAGATCTGGTACGAGTGTTTAGCTATCGTTCCCGAACATGAACTCGAGATGCCGGCTTGGACTTACGTAGCTAGATTTGAATAGTTGAGCAAAGACGGGACTTATTACCTGCCAAGCGAATACGAGTATCGAAGCGTGGAGCGGGTCACAAGCCCATCCATATAGTCGATGCTTGCATCCTGTGATGCTTGCCCTCGAATTGGCTTTGAACAACGGCATCTGTAACGCACTCAGCGAATTCGCTTCTCGTAGGAGCCGCAACGGTGGCACTGATGCTTACAAAAGCAGTGTTCACAGGCACTACCCTATCAACAAGCCCAACGGTCTCCCAAGCAATACGTGACGCAATGAGCGCTCCCCAGTCGTGACATGCCAGTATGCATGGCCCTCCGTCTGAACCCAGATACTGCTGCTTCAGCTTGACGATCGCTTCCGTCATAGCGTTGAGCGTTTCGTTCGGGCCATAGCGATCCAGGCTGTCACTCCCTCCACAGCCAGGGAGATCAAGGGCCAGGAACTTCGCATCAGTAGCCTGAAGTGCGCTGCTGGTGAGATAGCGAGAGTAGAGATGGCTGGAGTCTGGGAAGCCATGGAGAAAGATGACCAGCGTATGTGCGGTAGAGGGAGAAGGAGATGAAATGTAATGGAGCTGTAGGCCGGTAGAAACGGTGAGGAAGCGATGCTCGAGGCCCGGGGGCGGACTGGAAAGGGACCAGATGTTGTGCTGGGCTTCGACGTCGTCAGTGCTAGAGCAGAACGATCGTTACGTGGAGTTCCTTTCTTTAGGAGAAGAGGCGGAAACATATTCGTTGTAGAAAAGCATCAAGAAATGAGAAGACTCGGGTAGAGCCACCGAAGTCCATGCCTACCTTTCCTCAACAGCACAGCATCATTCTCGCTCTGCGAATGCCATGCTCTGCGGTCAAAGAAGTAGCGAGCAGTGAGAAAGACCAACCCTGCAGCTCCGTAGACGAAGGCAATGGCCTGGAGGATGTAGCTTGAGATCGTCATGCTGTCGAGTCGTCGCTGTCAAGATCAGTCAAATCATAAGAGTCGCTTAAGCCGACCACACGCTTGTCATCGATGTCTCCACGTTGTTGTTGATGGTTATGGTTGGGGCGCGTGTAGATGCGCGACAGAGAGACCTCGATCTCGAGCTAGGCCCAAAGGAGTAGTGAGGTGGCCGATCACCATTACACGACTTCCGAGGTTCCATCTTCTCTCTCTCTTCACTCCAGCGACATGATCGACAGAGAGTCTCCTTGCTCTCGATCGCGATTTTGGCGAGCACAAGGCGAGAACCAGCATGCTGGCATTCCGGTCCCCAGCGACAGCGACAGGGTGCGAGGCGACCATTTCTGACTGCCTGGACAAGCCGCAGCCAGACGTGTGTAGTATACTCCCCAGGACATCGCTAACACTCTTAAGCGGTAGACAAGAAGGGGCTCTTGAGCTTTTTGTATGGAATCCATACAGTTTGGTCCAGACGAATTATATTGTACATCACGGCGACCACATGCGTTCGTGCCTGCAGGCCGCATTAGCTACTGAGGCTGTGTAGCTGTGCCGCTCTCTTTTGTTGGCACGCCAGAAACGCCCCGACGTCTCGCATATTCATCGAGTCCCCGTTTGTCTATCTCCTTCCTTATCGGCAAGCCTGGACTCAAGCAACACCGGAGTAACTACATGGGTATCAGTCATATCGTCCGCAATTTTGAGTAGTGTCTCCACGGTCAATATCATCGCTCACGATAGACAGGCAAATATCGACTCAACATGTCTAAAACAGCATTGAACCTCCGCGAACAACTTGGTCCTGCCCTGTACTCCGCTTGTGCCCAGAACGAGGTCGACCGGGTTCAGACTCTGGCCTCTGGAAGCGTGATGTCTGACTGGTCGACGATCCTGATTGCAGCAGCCTACGAAAGAGCAACCAACGTCGCTACATTCGCCATGAGCCAGACCAGAAAGGCTAGTGCGACACACAGAGCGGTCCAATGGGTCGCAGATACGCAGGACTCTGACCACGCCTACCATTTCCTGGTTGAGTCAGGCTATGTGAACGTGGACTATTACCTCGAGAGGTGCGCTACGTTGCTCGGCATGATAACATGCTCCAGGAGTACGAAAAGATACTCACTCGCGAGGTACCTGTTGGAACATGGAGCGAACCCGAACGAAACGGTCGAGATGCACGGAGATAAGTCGATATTGGCCTGCGCTGCGGGTTTCTCGGACGCTGAGATGACAGGGCTACTACTTGAGCATGGCACTTCCGTGAACGGAAGTGGAGCTCTTGTATCTGCGGCGCAAGAAGGCAAGCCGGAAAACGTGCAGCTCTTGATAGCTCACGGGGCTGATGTCAACGAGATGGGTATCGCCACCTGGGATGAACGGAGCCTTTTGCGACTGGGAACTGCGTTACACAAGGCAGTCGAGAATAGCCACGTTGAAGTGGCTATGCTGTTGCTACAGGCGGGTGCCAACACTGCGCTTAAGGACGCACAGGGCAGGACGGCGGCGGACATCGGTAGGGAGAAGGGAGTGGATGCAGGTATGCTCGCAAGGCTGACTGCGGAAGAATGAGAAACCGGAATGCGAGCACCGTTCGTCTGCTTCACGACTCCCAACGGTCTTTGCCCATTTCACTACCCTCAGCACTCGCTGAAACGTACTCTCGCTTAGGCATTCTATGTCGGTGATTGTGACACATTGCAGTCCGAGTGCCGTATTCCAGCTCAGGTATGCGCTCTTCAACTTATGTTTTCCGCGCAACCCCAAACGATCGCGCATATGCAAGCCTTTCCAAATCCTCGAGCTGGTGAGCTCCGTGAACCACAGATACATCCATGCTCCGCTCGCATCGGGAGTGTCCGGAAGGAGGGTATAACTGTTCCGGGTGAAGTGTACAGTATACCATTGGCTTACTCTACGCAGTTGCAACTCAGGTTTCATCAGCTCTTCTTGGATGACGTCGATGCCTGTCTCGTCAAGCTTGTGGTCCACACAGCTACCCGGTAACCTTGCAGCTCAAATGAGTCCTGCACGTAGCTGGGCAGTGATGTTGCACATGGTGAGGGAGGCGAAAGCCTGATGTCTGCAAGCCTGTTCGCTGCTACGCGGGATCTCGAGGAAAGGGCTAGACCATACCCCGGCGGTGCAATGGAAAGTAAAGGGACGGGATTCAGGAGGGAGGAGTGATTGAAGAATGAGCTTTGCCTTCCTCTTGCATTGACTGATGATAACTAGCTTACCGCAAGGCCAGGATGGTGCTCCTTCGGGCGACGAGGATCAATATATGCAAACCCAAGGTAGGGAAACGATTGTCGATGCGCGGAGGCTTGAAACAAGACGTTCCGGAGGCGGCCAGCGTCGCTTGAGGATTCGTTCCGTTCTGGGCCAACGAGAGACCTCCGATAGCGGTTCGACGTAGGAAGTGAGTGGTGTGGAGAGTCCGCAACCAGATCAATATTGTGACTGTGACCTTCGAGTATGTAGAGCTTATTTCACCGATTCCACAAGGGGTTCTGGCCATGTCACCTCTGGTTAGCAGAGAAAGCACTCAACCCAAAACCATCGTTGATCGCCTTCGGTCTGGCGATTGACTCGCCGCCGATGACCTGTCCAGCAATACCAAAACATCGGGCCAAGGGCGGCCAATTTGTCTGATCGAAGAGTTGGTGTCTACTCAATAGCGGACTACACTTGGCTTGCGTTCAGTGTCGAACACGTCAGTCTTGAGGTAAATCTAGACCGACAGCACCTGCGCGACGGCCCAGTTGTTCGTCAGGCTGGTGCCGAGAGCCGCTCTATAGGGTTGCCGAAAACATCGAGACTTCCGCTCAAGCCGGCTCGTGCAATCGGCGTGACCTTCGCATGGTATGATCCTACGAGTTCCTCGTTACCCCTCAATGGCATGCCATATACACAGGATGCGCTTGGTAGACACAATCGTTTGCACGAAGGGCTACGATCTTGTCGATTTTCGCCGCAGTTTGTGGCGTTAATGTCATTAAAGGTGGCTTGCATGATCTATTCGACGCTTTCGTACACATGCCTAGAACTATGGTTCAGGTACCGAGCTGGCAGCTTGTGCTCCCCAGGTGGAGGTATGTTTGAGTTGTTGAGCTGAGTGTAAGCGGGGCTTGGAGTTGGAAGTGCCAACTTGTCTCTGTGAAGTTGGGATAGAGTTACGGTGGTATCTTGTATCGCCCCGGACCATGCTTGCTACCTACATGGATCCCCATGGCTGTCAGCCTTGTGAAACTCTTGGTACTGTCGACGCACACAAGGCTGCAGTTCTCGTTCTCATGCAGGGCGTCCTCCTCGCGAATGTGGAATCGGACTTCTGGAGCTTGAAAACCGTGGAGGCTACGTTCTGACGGATCGAGAGGCATTAGGAGTCCTGAAAAAGGATGCATGTGCAGACGAAGGTGGTCACGGGTGCTCGAAGCCTTTTGGAAGTGCAATTAGGCGAGGCCCAAAATCCGTCTGGCCGGGTCTTCTGTGAGATTATGTAAGCCTTTGGGTCAGCGGAACGCCTCCCTTGTCGTTTTGCTTCTCTCTGTCTTGTCGCTTTCTCTCCTCACACCTCCTCGCTTCCATCACCATACGACAGCGCACACTCGTCATCATAAAGCGGACCAACTTCCACCCCGCAAGACCGTTGTGTGAGTTTAGGGGCGTCAAAGCCGCCGGTGCTGTAAAGCGAATTTTCGGCTTTTACCTAAGTTTGGGAGGCGAGGATGTCACTTACAGTTCTCTGGTTGATCCAGCCGTTCAGACTGCCGACGATGACGCCACTTGAGAAGAACTTGGGTCTTGTTCACGGACTTCACGCCTACTGCGATTTCCTTTCCGAGACATGTACGCCGTTATTGGGATCTGGAAGGCAACGATTCTCGCGTACCTGAGCCTAACAATGCAAGATGGCCGATCACATCCACCAGATCGATCTGTTACTGCGATCTTTCCAGGGATCCTTCTTCTGCGCTCTTGCCTTGTGCCAATCACGAACAGTGGTCCGGACACGATCCACAGGACCACAGCGGATACATGCTTTCCACAATCACTGCTCACAGCCTATTTGAGTGCCATCAGCCAAGGCCGTGCTGCTCTTGGCTGTGGTTCCCCTCCAACTCTGGCATGTTTAGGTGGACAGCACAAAGTAATTGTGCTGTGGGGAGCTGTAGCACTTAGGTATCAGTATCTAATTCCCTTCAAGCGCCCGAGATTCCCGATTGCCACCAAGTTACCTTCGTGCGGCCGAAGAGAAGATCACAGCTTCGATGCCAGCCAGCTAATGCTCTGCTGATTATCTCCATATCCGCGTCGCGAACATCTGATCCGACTTGACCATTTTGAAGCGCCCTCCTGAGATCACGTTGCTAATGCCAACATGGACGTTCGGGGAGACTCTTTGCAGAGTGACAACTCATACGGTTCCGGCCCTCGCGGCCGCACCGAGGAATCACCAACGAGACGTGGGCCGCCGTCGCTCCCAAGGGTACCCGCCGGAGAGCGTATGAGGCTTCGCCGACAGCAATGGCGACAAAGCAGAGGTACGCCGAAGGATACAACTGCGCCACTGCAGCAGTCGACCTCCGCCAGCAGTGCTCCGCAGGCGACCTTGGCAAGGGCTCCGACAGCACAGGAACCATGGTCTTTCGCGGGTAGGCCGAGTCGGAGTGAGAGTATCATCATTCCCGCGCATTTGCTTGCGACGGTCCATGATAGCAGGAACTGGACTCCAGACAATGAGACTCGGCGGCAGTCGTCC